>APFE031477336.1:40986-96208 GCA_000404065.3 Pinus taeda
TTGTAGGTCAGCACCTACGTACTAGTATCTAAGCTAGTACAAGAGCTAAAGGAAATCTTTGGAGCATTGTAGCAGGTAGTAGCCTACGTACTAGTAAATGGATCAGCTAGTACAAGAGCAAAGGGGGTTGTAGCTCCCGTACTGGTACAAGGCTGCACCAGTACAAAATATTGTAAAAGGATTTCCTTATTAAGAAAAAGATTGAGATGACTTGCAGCAGGTGGTTTTCTCCCGCATTGGGTTTCCACCTTATATCATGGTGTTCATGTGTGTGCCTTATGTGTGATGATCTATTCTATGTTACTGCATCTGTTAACTGATAATATGGTTGATAATGTTCTAATGCACTCATTGAAGATCAATTAACTTAATCATAAGAAGTTGTGGAAGTAGCATATATGAATCAGAGTTTGGAAATGAAAAAGTTTTATTAATGTGATAATACTGATTCACCCCCCCTCTCAGTATTATTTCCAACAGGAAGTACCCATAATTTTATTCATTGTAAGATAGCCAAGGAATTGAATTGCTTCCTATATCCAGAACCAAAGTGTCAAGTGATGGTTGCAAGTGGAGGAACCATAAATTGCTTAGGAAAGTGCGATAATATCAAGCTATCCATGGGAGAATATGTATTGAATAGCCCAATACTTTCCATTCCAGTGGGTGGTGGTGATGTTGTACTAGGAGCCTAATGGCTACAATCCTTGGGTACTATAGCTTTTAATTTTCAAGAACTTTTCATGAAATTCTCTTCAGAAGGAAAGGAAATTGAATTAAGGGGTATCGCAGGGAAACCTGGAAAGATAATCAGTTCTAACGGAATGAAAAAGATTCTAAAGAAATAACAACGAGGCATAATTTCACAATTATGTTCACTAGAGGTTCCCACATCGAAATCATCCATTTCTCTAAATCTCCAAAAAATCGTGGACAATCATTCCAAGGCATTTGAGACTCCCAAAGGCCTCCCACCTATTCGTGATCATGATCATGCTATTAATTTGATCCCAGGAAGTGTTCCTCCAAACATCAGGCCTTACAGATATCCCTATGTCCAAAAGAGTGAAATTGAACGTATGGTTGCAGAAATGTTAGAGGCTCGTATAATTCAATCTAGTCAAAGTTCTTTCTCTACTCCAGTAGTATTGGTTCATAAGAAGGATGGATCATGGTGCATGTGTCCACATTATAGGGAGATCAACAAGCTCACTATTAAAGATACATTTCCCATTCCTGTCATTGATGAACTATTAGATGAATTTCATGGATCAATTTACTTCGCCAAGTTGGATCTTCGTTCAGGATATCATCAAATCAGAATGAAGACTAAAGACATTCCAAAAACAACATTTAGAACTCATGAGGGTCATTATAGAATGACTTGAAACGACACTTGATGACCAAAGTGACACTAGATACAATGGTAAAGTAGGCTCCAAAATTTGGATGTAGTGAAATTTTTGGAGGGTGTTGTAGCAGTGACAACAGGTGGATACAAAATTTCAAAAGCAAGTTCATTGGATATTTAGAGGGAGAAGACTCTTTTTTGTGAAAATATTCCTTATTGAGAGGCAATGCTAGCTTCTAGTTCACTATGAAAGTGTTTAATACATGTTCGTAATGCACTTCATGTTATGTAGAGTGCATGGTGAAACCTAAACCCCTTTGTTATTTCCTAAACTATTTTGGCTGCTTGACATTTGGAGATCTTACTATAGGTGGATGCTTTTCCTTGAGATATTTGTATAGGAGTTGCCTTGCTATATTAGAATATTCTATATTTATGAAGTTTAACAAAGTTGTATTAACATCTTCTACATTTCATGCATGATGTTGATGATGGGGCCTTAACATGCACTAGGAGTAAAGGTGCTTCCCCCAGTGGCACCACAACCACTTTTCACACTTTAGGAAGTTAAGCACTTGGCTTGAGGGATTATTTCTTAGAGAGTGAAGTGCTTGGAGTTTACTATGAATCTAGTGGCCTATATTAGGTTGTTGTGGACTTGGTCCATTTTCTATTATTGGCCTCCCTCGCATATCCTATAAAGGGAGGAGAGTCTCCTTATATGTAGTTGTCCTATAGTCCTTGTTTTTGTGTGATGCAAGAGTTAAATCTTGGGTGAGTACTTTGAGAACCAAATTTTACGTGATATAAACTCTAGAGAAGTCTTGGAGCACTAACATTGAGGTCTTGCAAGACTTAAGTTTTGTGACACAAATCCCTAGAAAATATTTGGAGTACTTGATGTTAATGGAGCTTGTATCATGCAAGGTGGTGTAGGGGGTTGATGAAATGGGATGGTAGTTTGGAATTAGACTACTAGTTAACTTTGTAACCAATCAGCTGTGCACAAACATATTTTGTACATGGATATTCCCCCTAAGGGTCCATCTTATCTAACCAATCGTTGTCGTTCCCTCGTTGACTTTCCCTTTTTTCGAGCACTTTAATCTGCATTGTTGATCTCACTTCTCTAGATCCAACGGATATCGCGTCGTCCGCTCACCAACTTACCCAGATGATCTCCACTGTCGATGTGACCCGTCCAATCAAACGGCTATCGCGAAATCTCGCGCGGATTTTTACACGAACGATATCAGGTTGAGAGCGGGCGAGAAAAGTGGTTTTCTCGTGCTACATGTCAACCGCTAAGCTTGATTGTGTGAATTTTCCAAATACCATTTACGACCTTTTGGGCACGCGAAATACCACTTCCCACTTATCAAATACAACCCATGTGCTTAATTCATACTTTAAGAAAAACGCTTAAGGAAAGGTTTAGCATTTAAGCTTAATATTAACTTTTAATACTAATTGACTGTAATTTATAAATAAAGTATTTAAGCAAAGAAAAATACCCAATTAGGATCCAGAACATCGATACACATATACAAATTAATTTCTGCACCCAGATTAACACGCAACACCACACTTAATCATGTATTAAACAAAATAGAATTTCCAGAGTTGTGGCCCTCTCAGCTCGATTACAATAATTTGTCTGACCTCTGTTTCACTGTCAAGCCCTATCTCTCACTCACCTCTTGCTTACTCACTTTCCTGTTCCATTCCAATCTCTCTGTCATTACATTCTTTCCTATTTTATGAATCAAATCCTATCCTAACTGCATTCACAACTCAATCTCTATTTTTATCAACTCAACCATCAAATCCCTATTCTCAAGATCTGATACACACCAATACTAATAACTTATCTCCTATTCTAAAAATAATACAATATTCTAATTATTACAATAATGGAGATAAATATTAATTCGAGAGATCCAAACCTCTCTACTAAAACTAATTTTTGACCACTCAGGTCAATGAAATTCATCTCTTGTTAGCCGCAACATGTCAACATACAATCACATTGCTGGCTAAGTCCAGATGCTCCTGCATTAGACTCTTGGGGAAGAGAAAAATTCTTCATCAAGCTTTCATGATTTACTCCATACATCTATAATTCTATTATTGTTATCCAACTAGCATCCTCCAATGGCTTTCCCTTCCATTTGACTAGATACTAAAAATAAACCTATCCTCTCGTTCTTTTGGATACTCTTTTCTCCAAAACAACTTCCACCTCTTTCTTGACTGTGTTTAGCATTTGTTCTTCCCAATTTAAAGTTTGAACTTCATCTCCTGTAGGTTCCTTTTGTAGCTCTGACTCTGTCTCCTTGTATAGATACAAATCTGCAACATTGAAGATAGGTGATATTCCAATCCCTTCTGCCAATTCAATTTCATAAGCATTAATTGAAAACTTCCTCACAATTCTGCATGGTCCTATCTTTTTCTTCTTTAGTTTGTTGTAAGTCCCAACAGGAAATCTTCTTTTCTCAAGTATACCATCACTAGATCTCCCACTTGGAATTCTTTTTCTCTCCTCTTCATATCGTCTCTCTATTGTATTTTCCACTGCTTTCCTGCAATATGTCTTTGACATCTTCTTGTAGTCTTTGCATCTGCTCTGCAAACTCTTCAGCTTTGGCACTTCTTGTCTCCTATTTACCCAAATTTATGAGTTCATACACACCTCTTGGATTCATTCCAAAAACAATCTGAAATGGACTCATCCCAGTACTGCGATTTGGAGTGTCATTATAAGTAAACTCATCTTGAGCAAGTGTTAAATCCCACTATTTAGGATTGTTATACACTAAACTTCTCAATATGTTTCACAAGCTTCTGTTTACCACTTGGGTCTGTCCATCTGTTTGAGGGTTATATGCTGAACTGAAACTAAGGTTGGCACCTAGTTTCTTCCAAAGAGTTCTCCATAAATGCCCAACAAACTTTGTATCCCTATCAGACACAATACTTACAGGAAATCCATGTAACCTTACAACCTCTGAAAAAAACATATTAGCAATATGTGTTGCATCATTAGTCTTTTTACATGCAATGAAATGTGCCATTTTGGAAAATCTATCTACCACAACATAAATGGAATCATTCCCTCTTTGAGTTCTAGGTAACCCCAAAACAAAGTCCATACTAATTGCATCCCATGGTCGATCTGGTATTGGCAATGGCTCGTACAATCCTGTATTTTGGCTTCTCCCTTTAGCATGCTGACAGATTCTGCACTTCTCAACAAATTTCTTAACATCAGTTTGCATCTTTGGCCAATAGTAAAAAACATTTACCTGAGCAAAGGTTTTGTCTTGTCCAAAGTGACCAGATAATCCTCCACTGTGTTTCTCCTTGATTATGTTTTCCCTCATAGAACATTTGGGAATACACAATTTGTTACCTTTAAACAATAAACCTCCTTGGATAAGATAATCTAACCATTGACTTCTGTTATGAACTATTGGATTTTGTACAACTGCATAAATATCTTTGAATTTTTCATCATCTTTATACATATCAACCATTTCTTCAAATCCTACAACACCAACCTTTAATTCTTGCACAATGAAATTTACTCTGCTCAAAGCATCAACAACTTTGTTCAACTTACCACTTGCGTGTTTTATCACAAAAGTAAAACTCTTTAAAAACTATACCCACTTGGCATGTTTCTAGTTGAATTTTGGTTGGTTGTTTATGAATTGTAACACATGATTGTCAGAATACAATACAAACTCCTTTGGTAGAAAATAACGTCTCCATTTTTTTAAAGCTTGCACAATAGCATAAAATTCTTCATCATAAGAAGAATACTTCTTCTTAGCTCATTTAGTTTCTCACTAAAGTAGGCTATTGGTCTTTGTTCCTGACTCAAAACTGCTCCAATTGCAACTCCACTAGCATCAATTTCAACTTGGAAAACTTTCCCCAAATCAAGTAAAGCTAAAACTGGTTTCTCTGTAATTTTCTTCTTCAATGACTTAAAATTTCAGTCAGCTTCTTCTATCCACTTGAATGGTTGATTAGTCTCTTTGATTGTTTCAATAATTGGTGCACAAACCTGACTAAAACTTCTAATAATTTTTCTATAAAAACATGCAAGACCATGAAAGCTTCTTACCTCAAATATGTTTCTTGGAGTAGGTCAGTTCCAAATTGCTTGGAATTTCTCTAGATCCATTTTCAAATCTTCTTTAGAAACTACAAATCCCAAATAGATTAATTCTTCTTTCATGAAACTACATTTCTTCAGATTTATCAGCAATTTCTCTTTCTACAGAGTTCTTAAAACAAACTTAAGATGCTCCAGATGTTCTTCTTTGCTTCTACTGAAAACTAGAATATCATCAAGATAAAAAATGACAAACTTGCTTGCATATTCCTTCAAGACTTCACTCATTAATGTCATGAATATGCTAGGTGCATTAGTAAGTCCAAAAGGCATCACTAACCATTCATACAACCCACTATTTGTTTTAAATGCAGTCTTCCATTCATCTCCCTCTCTAATCCTTGTTTGATGATATCCATTGTTCAGATCTATTTTAGAAAAATATTTTGACCCACTTAAACAATCCATCAAATCATCCATGCGTGGTAAAGGAAATCTATACCTGATAGTAATCTTGTTTATGGATCTGGAATCTGTACACATACACCATTCACCACCTTTCTTTGGACTGAGTACTGTTGGTACAATACATGGACTAAGACTCTCTCTAATTAATCCCTTATCCATCAGTTCTTGTACTTGTCTTCCAACTTCTGCATTTTCTTGAGGAGTTAACCTGTATGCTGCTTTGTTTGGCAAACTTGCTCTAGGTATTAGATTAATATGATGGCTAATACTCCTGATGGGTGGTAATGCATTTGGAAACTCGTCTACAATAATATCAACAAAATCATTCAACATAGTTTTGATTTCTTTAGATAAATCATCTAAGTTTGTGGAAATTAAAATTACCTTAGGTCTCCTTATGACAGCAAAATGCATCTATTCATCCTTCTTGACTTCTTACAGTGATTCTTTCCCACTCATCAGCATAACATTGTTTCCAGGCACTTCTTTGCCTACTTCATCCTTCAATGGCAGCAGTGTGTGATTATTTCCATCCTTCTCCAGAGCGTAAGTATTTCTTCTCCCATCATGAATAGCCTTCCGATCAAACTGCCAAGGTCTTCCCAGCAACACATGGCATATATACATTGGAATTACATCACACAATATCACATCCTTATAAGTACCAATTTGTATCTCTAACTTGCATTTTTCTGTTACAATAAGCTGATGTCCTTTTTGCAACCATGATACTTTGTAAGGAGTAGGGTGTACTATTTTCACTAGTCCTAGCTTGTCCACCATTTCTGTAGAAACAAGGTTATCAATGCTTCCACTGTCAATTATCACTTTACAGCATTTTCCTTTGGACTTGCATGTATTTCTGAATAAACTCTTTCTCTGCGCTGGTTCTCCTGTCTCTTTCTCTGCCTTAAGCAATACCCTTTTCAACAACAAGGATTATCCTACTTCAGGTGATTCTTCCTTGTTTGCAATTTGAGGTTTTTCTTCCCTTGCCTCAGCCACATTCACATTCCTCTTATTTGTTACTTTATTATGAGGACATTTCGATGATCCATGTCCCCATTCTCCACATGTGTAACACCGAATTTCTCTTCCTCGGCCTCTTCCTCTAGGTGCAAATCTTCCTCTACTAAATTCTCCTATCTGTGGTGGTTTACTACTTGAACCTCCTGCTTCACCCCGAGGGTGCTGAAATCTTGATCTGGTAGTTCCTCTACCTCTTGCTTAACTTTTTCCTCTATTCCTCTGATTTTTCTTCCTCAACATCTTCTCTTCTACCTTAAAAGTTGCTTGATAGGCATCTTCAATTGTCTTCAGACTCAACAAGCTGATTTCATCTTGTATGTCATATCTCAAGCCATTGATGTACCTGCTACCTTTTCTACATCATCCTTTGCATGTCCTGCTCTAATGCTCAGCTTATAAAACTCTTCTGTGTATTCTTTGACAGTCATTCGTTTTTGCCTCAAATTTTGTAACTGTCTAAAAAGATTTAACTAATAATCTTTTGGTATAGATTTGGCTCTCAATCTACTTACCATTTTATCCCATTTTTTGATCTTGGACTTCCCTTTCTTGCTCTGGATGTTTGTAGTTCATCCCACCAGATAGCTGCATAACCCTTCAATATGGTAGCTGCAAATTTCACCTTCTTTTTATCATCAATCTCCTCATAGTATAATTGTGTAATGAACTGATCAAGTCCATCAACTCTTCTACATTGAGATTCATGTCATACAAAGGTATTTCCACCTTTGGTCTTACACTTGCTTTGGCCAATATCTTGATAGCTTTGGTAGCTTCACTTTCATCCTCTTCTTCCTCAAAAGATTCTTCTGTAGCACTGACATCTCTGTCATCGGGTGCTCTCCTCTAAGCAGTTGCCATTGTCTCCATCCTTGTACGTAGATTTTGGATCTCATCCAGTAGAACTGCATTCGCTACAGGTCTCCCCCAACCTATGCCTCCTCACCTCGGTGGCATGTTTACTGTAGCAAAACTTAATCTCTATGCTCTGGTACCAAAATGACGTAAGAGGGTGACAAAATGGGGTGGTAGTCTAGATTTAGACTATGTGAAAAGGTAGAGACCGATTTGCTTCTTATGACATAAGACTTTGATAATTTTTCTTTTAATGTTTCAAATGTGATCTGACATTTGTTGATACAATGAAATTTGGTCGAATTTTTTAGTAACTGGAATAAATGTGATGCCATTTTAGCACAATTATAAGTAAATCTCCATATCCATCATATCCCAAAAAGCTATGAACAACTTTCTCGGTTGTTGGAATTAGAAGATTTCGAATAAATTTAGTTTTGGCAAGATCCAACCCAATCCTTGTAGGTGATATATCATGACCTAGGATGATCCCTTTAGTTAACAAAAATTTATATTGCTCGTGATCGAGGGAAAGCTTTTTCACTTGACATGTGACAAGTACCTTTTCCAAATTATCTAAGGCATCCTAAAAGGTATCCCTGTACATTATATATCCATCCAACATTGGTTTTGACACAATCATTGCTTAGGTCAGAGAATATTCCTAGCACAACCCTTTGGAAAGTGGCAAGGGCATTGCATCATCCAAGGGTAAGCACTCGATATGCATATGTTCCCCAAGTGCAGATAAAGGTGGTCTTTTCTTGGTCTTCAAGGGAAAATTGAATTTTGCTATACCCATTGATTCCATCAAGGAATGAAATAATTTATTTCTTGTCAGGGTATCAAGGACTTGGTCAATGAAGGGTATATGAAAATAATCCTTGAGGGTGGCTTTATTTAGTTCTCAATAACCAAGACATACCTGCCATTTATTGTTCTTCTTTGGCACAATAACTAGAGGTGAAACTAACATACCATTAAAGGTAAGATATATGAAATTTGCATAAAGTATCTTTTGCAGTTCCTCCTTGTTAGGAGATTTAGATACTTAGGAGTTAGCTAAGTTCAATTTGGTTTAATGCGTCTGTTAGGTAAAAGTGTGTTTCTTTATTATGCATTAGTTTCTTTGTAATCTGGTGGACACGATATGTACTTTTACACATAGAGTGATCCAATGGCTCATATTCTCCTCGATAATAATGACTATTGATCTGTGGCTTAACATTCTATTGGTTCATGATATCTATTTAAAGGGAATGGAGGGTCATATGGATGATAGATTGTGAGAACTCTCTAATGTAAAATAATTCCTCTTACATTAATAAAATTGCCTCAAGTGGTCATGTTTGTTGTGGGATCAAGGTTTCAAATGAGTGTTGGGTTAAATTTATTTATGTCCAACCCACAGAAAGTTGAAAACCATTAATATTCAATATATTAAAACCCAAAGTGTTGTGTATTTTCTTGTGAAGGTTTTAATGCATGGTGTTTTAATGGGAATCAAAAACCTTAACTGTGAGGGTTTTCATATGGGGCATTTTCCTTCAGTTGTTAAATGAATCAACTGATTCAACCCTTCAAACCATGCATCCCATGAATCTATCAGTGTCTTTGAGCATAACAACATGCGTTCGTATGGTTTTTTATTTTTATTTTTAATGAGCACTTTTATTTTTTTTTATCTTTTTTCATGTGATGGGTAACTTTTAATTTTTTTTTTAAATTCTCTTTTTGTGCCCTAGGTTCAACTTCAAACAAAATGTTAAGGCACATGGACATTATGTGGCAACATGGTGAGCTTGGTGTTGTACTGGAGTGGGGATCAATAAACAATATTTGACTTACAAGTTGTGTGCAAGCATTTGTCAAGTGGCATAAACTAATTGAAGTTCCATTTGGGGCGAATTTGGGGACAAAATATATAACTTTTCTCATCAACAACCCTAGAAATCATTGGTAAGGCCATAAGTGAAAGAAAAGAGGGAAAATTAATAACATAGGAATATGGCATAACCCTGAAGAGATTTTGGTTAATACTCAGGCCAAGTTGATGGATTCAACAACATAGGACTAGTCCCTATCTCATCCCGTTAAGAACACAAATTATTGTGTGTACTATGAAAGTAACTTGGTGTGGTGAAACTTTTTGCTAAATACAAGACTAGAGAAACATGGTGAGTGTTGTGGAGAGGTAAAGGTTAGTTCCTTGGCCAGGTTGAAACTTTCGAATACCACTTCAACATCAAATCTCATATATGTTTATACCCATATAACGATTGGTAAGGAACCACGAAGAAATTTTATTATATATTAATATAATAATATATTATATATATATATATATATATATATATAATAATATATATATATATTTTACGGGTGCTCAGAAAATGAAAGATAAAAACTCTGAATTTATTACTTATGAAGTACTGTACACATATCATTCTTTTTGTGTAAATATGTATGTATAAATAAGTTGTACAAGTAAACTCATAACTATAAAGAATTGAACCACACGCAATTGGAATAAATGATACCATTATGTAGACAAGATTTATTAGGGACAACGAGAATTACTCTAACAAACAAAGACCCTTTTCCTTAGGAAATCCTTGAAAGATAGTTAACTATGCCATAGCTCATTCATAATCAACAAACAAGAATTTTAAACATTACGGTAACTATTTACGAAAAATTTGTATAGTGCATATAACTTTGAAAATAAGTATGGGTTGTAGGCCTTACTATTTGAATACAAAAAAATATATATACATAAACTCAAAACCTTATAACCCTAGAAAACTAAAAACATAAAAGTAAATCCTTGATGGAAGAAAAGCTATGAAGCCATAGGCTTCGACACTTTTAGAAAATGAGGGTAAGATAGTTAGAGAGGAACATGGTTAAAGCTTTAAAAACCCTAACAAACGGCTAAAGGTTGTGGAAAGATGGGCCTCACCTAAAGCGAGCAAGCAAAGGGAAAGTTAGGGACAACATATAATCCATTGAATTGAAAGGAATTTAACTAATAATAAGAGAGGGCTTTACTTGAAGCTATAACTTCATTCCTCTTAGCAATGACATACCTACCACTCTAAACTATTAATGTTTTCGCTGAATATTAAACCTGAAAATAACGAAATCAATAGACAAGTGTAAACACTTTTTGCAGAAGTAAATCCTTAAGATGGGTCCGACAGGAATCAATCTCTGGAATCTTTGAGAGGAGTTTTGGAAAAATAGCCATAACAAAAGCTACCTTAAGAACCATGGTATTGAGCATTATTATTTTTTATAAAAATGAAAACACAATAAAAATGAGATTATTGATTTTTTGTAATATTTTTAATTAAAACTAACCAAACATATATATATATTCATTTATTTATATTATAAACACATTTTTGTTTGTTTATAATATAGCTAAACAAAACTTAAATGGCATAGAATACTGATGCTAAACTATAGAATGCAATACTCAATAAAATTATATATATAATTTTATTCATAAAAAATAACAAAATTTTTATTATATCACATTGTTATTTATTATTCACTAACAATTTACATACCATTTTAGATTACATGTAATTTCGTAAATAAATAAAATAATACTTTCATTAATTAACATGACGTCTTCGTGGGGAGAATATGTGAAATTCAAAACTTACTTTGATAAAATTATCATTTGAGCTGGAATGAAAATGTTACAGTTTATTAATTCAATAGACTCTATTTAATTGGATACCTATTTTTAGTAGAGTTAAAAATAAAAGAAACAGTTCAACATTAATGTGACCATAAATGTTGAAGGATTTATTGAAATTGAATGGGGTGAGCCATGCCACCATGTGTATCTATCAACTTGACGTTGACGTTGAAAGATTTAATGACATGGAATGGAAGGGTGCGGATAACATCAATTGCTTTCCAGTTCGTTTTCATTCTGCGCTTTTAGCATTTACTATTTTGGGCTGAATGATAACAACCATTTGGAAGGGTGCGGATAACATCAATTGCTTTTTTTGCATTTACTATTTTGGGTTGAATGGTAACAACCATTTCAATCGAAGCGCTGATTTTGAATTGAATTCCATGTTGCTGGATAATGTTGGATACTTAATCAAATCGTGGGAAAAAGCAAACATAAGTTATGCACATCGTGGAAAAAGCAAAACATAACGGCTTAAAGATGATGGGAAAAGCGGATCCAATGGTATTTTGCATTACTTATATATGTCGGAGTGAGGCTCTCCACCTCTTGTTTTTTCTCTGTGCCCTCTGCGTGCTTCTTGTATCTCTCTCAGGCAGTATTGTTCATTGTTGTGTTTGTCTCTGTATTGTGTTTGTATTTTTGTTGTTCTGTCATAATGTGTTAAGTCGTTTGTCTCTGTATGGATGTTTGTATTTTTGTCGTTCTGTGATAGGTGTTATGTCAATGTATGTGAGCCCTGAGAGAGGAAAAGAAACCCTAGCAGCAGAGTGTGGCCATCGAAGATATATGAATGTCTATAGCTATGGGCGAGGATGGAGCCTCTTTCCGTGAGCAAACGTTATAGGAAGGTGTGTATTGGGGTTTCTCTAATCGTAATTTTTTCCTCTTGAATTTAACTTTCAATTTCTGAATTCCTGAAGTTAAATTTTAATCACAGGGAGTCACCGAGTGGAATCTACCAAATGATGATCCAACAAACCCTGGGATGCGAATGGAACAATGCAAGGTACACATTTAGTTTCTTATTTGATAAAGTACTAATGATTTTAGGAGAAGAAATGAACGAATGGATGAAGATATGTGTATAAACGTTTATTACAGTTTCTTATTTGATAAAGTAATAATGAAATTAGGAGAAGAAATGAACCAAAGAATGGCGATATGTTTATAAACTTTTCTCGCAGTTTCTTATTAGATAAAGTACTAATGAAATTAGGAGAAGAAATGAACGAATAAATGGATATATATGTGTATAAAATTTTATTACAGTCGTTTGTAAATATATGTTTTATTATGCCTCTGTCCAGCTCTCAAGCGGCACCTAGACAACAATCCTTTTCTATCATCTTCACCCTCACAGCCTACAGCTTAAAGCACTTGCAGCTAGAAGTGATTAAACCGTGTTAAGCATTTGATGATATCACTGATTAAACCTGCCGAATGATTGAACCCGCATCTCTCCCTGCAATTCTTGTGACATTAATATGCCGATAGTTGGAGTTGCAAGGTAATTGTGGAGGGGTCATCTGCTTTCTGTCAGGACTCCCGATACACAAAATCTCGAGTTAGGGTAAACGAAATATTGAGCCGGTAGTTAGGGTAAACGAAATCTGCGTTAGCTACTAGAACTGCGCTACAATAAAATGGTAGGAAGATACGTAACCTCGCGGGTTGTCCTGTGCCGCAGCGAGTGGCTACCTAGCAGCCACGCGTAAGCTGTCTGGACCATCCCTCTTGCTTCGCCTGCTTTCATCCTAACGAAGGAGGTGTTTGAGTTAACGGCGTGCCCAATACGGGTTGTCCTGCCCAGCCACGCGTAAGCTTTCCTGACCAGCTTTCTTGCTCCGCCTGCTTTCGTCCTGACGAAGGGTATGCATGTTTTGACATGTAAATTTCGCATGTTTATTGCAAGTAATTTCGCATTTTTTTGCAATTTGGGCCTGCACAGCTGTCTGTCCGAAAAGCTCGAACTCTTGTCTCCGTACCCATTTGTGCATGGGAGGACCTAGGAACTCCCGCGTGGTAATGCTACTTTTTAATTCACGTTATACAGGCTTTTGGCCTGCGCCAATGCTAGATAATCTTGGGTGTGTTTTAAATCCCTCCAACAACAATACCCTCTACCTGCCTTTAGTGTGTCTTGTGATAATTGTGGAGGGGCCTTCTGCGAGCAAACGTTATGGAGATATATTCGACAGTGTGTATTAGGGTTTCTCTGATCGTAATTTTTTCCTATCTTCTTGATTTGTAGATTGAATTTGACTCAGTTTTTGAATTTCTGATGTTAAATTTTAATTACAGGGAGTAGTGGAATCTACGAAATGATGATCCAACAAACCCTATGAAGGATGGAGCCGTTATTTATATTGCACTGGTCTGCACGCGACACTACAAATTCTATAACTAAACATTGTATTTTCCGTTTTGAACAATACAAGGTCCACATTATGCATTTTGTCGAATAATAGTTTCTTATTTGATAAAGTACTCATGGAATTATGATAAATGAATGAATAGTAATATGTGTGTAAATTTTTATTACAGTGTGCTCTAACTATATTTTGGACAAAGTGCTAACGAAATTATGAGACGAAATTAATGAATTGAATAAAGGTGTGTGTAAGCTTTTTATTTTGCCTCTGCACCTGCATACCAATCTTTTTCTATCATCTTGACCCTTGCGCCGACACAACTTAAAGTATTTGCAGCTAGGGCTAATTAAACCGTGTTATGCATTTGATGATTTCAGTGATTAAACCTGCCGAATGATTGAACTTGCATCTCTCCCTGCAATTCTTTAACATTAATATGTAGATAGTTGGAGTTGCTAGGTAATTGTTGAAGGGTTTTGGCTGTAGAGATTTCTGTCTGGGCTCCGGATAAACAAAATCCTGTGTTAGGACCAAAAAAAAAATCCTGAGCCATACATACACTTGGACGAACAAAATCCCAAGTCGTGCAGCGCTCAAAGGTAGCTGACCTTGGGGGTTGAACAGTAGCTACCTAGCAAGCTAACACCCACGCGTAAGCTGTCCGGATCAGCTCTCAGGTAGGTGTTTAGAGTTAAGAGTGTGCCCAATACTCATAACTTTACAGTATCGAGTAATTTCGCAAGTTTTTTTTTCCATAAGGACCCGCAGAGCTATCTGTCTAGCATCCGTACGCATTCGTACACGGGAGGACCTAGGGACTTCGTCGTGGTAATGCGACCTTTTCACTGACGTTACACCGTCCTGTTTGCCCCGCGGCAATGCTCTAAATCCCTCGGACAAGACCCTCCACCACCCTTTAATGTGTATGTGATGCATGCTTCCTTTGTTTTCCTCCTAGGGTTATGTAAATTTGTTTACAGGTAATTTCGCTCAAAAGTAGGTTACTAGATTCAAATGTAGGTTGTGTTTATGGAAATTTTCCCTCTTTAGGTTCTGTCTCCATTAACACTTTCGAAAAGTCGCAGGAATACTAAAGATGTTAAAAGCTACCAATATTTTCATTATACACCCTGTAAATGCGGTCACTCTGTCTTTTCTCTGCATATGATGAAACACTTGTTTTCCCTTTTTTCAAAAGACTGTTCTGAAAAGTCTTGCTGCTGGTTACGTGTAGTGAGAAAAACACTAAAAATGTCAACAACGAGCTTTGAGAAAAATGCCAATCCGGAACAGCGATGAGAAAACATCAATAGCTCCTACATAAAGCCACAAGTGATTTTATCCTGCAAGTAAAGAAATGAATGATCTCCATACGTATTCCTTTGGCTCCATACCACTCTTTAGTATATGATATTCAATTTCAAACATATTAATGCTAGTATTACTTTTATTTATTTCTATATATCTTAAATCTTTATTATTATTATAATAATAATAATATATTGTTTTCTAATAATTTTATAAATGTTATACTTGTTTTTTACATTTCAATGTAGAAGGTTATTTAGTTTTAAATATAATATTTTTTTATTTATCAAATTTATACAAATATTGAAATAACATTAAATTGTAAATTTGTTTCTAATTATTAATGTAAAGGTTATTTAGTTGTTAAATATATATTTTTTATTATCAAGTTTATTAAAAATATTGAAATAAATTAATTGAATTGAAAAATATATATATTTAGAAAAACAAAATTGAATCTGTTATTATTTGGCTATAAACGCTTATGTAAATTTAAAATAATATTTATGAATAGTTATATAATGTGCGGTAATAAATCTTCTCATTAATTATAAATAAATTTGTAATTTATTTTTTATTAAAAAATAAAATTATGTAATCAAATGAAAAGACAAAATATAATGTAAGAAGGATAATAATAAACTTATAATTCTAATTATCAATTAATGAATTTTTCATTTTAATAAAAATGTATACAAATCAATTTCTTTTCTTTATTAATATGTTATATAGGATGAAATGATTTGAATATACACAAGTTTTAATTTTTTTTCATTAAAATTCTGAATTTGTAATTATATTAAAAATGTCTAGAGTCTTCAGAGTGTTGATCTATTTATATATTCAAAATTACATTTTAAACATGAAAAATCATACTATTTACATATATTAATTGTTAAATTTTAGTGAAAAATCAAAATGTCCAATAGTTAGATTGTTTTTTTTTCTAAATTCTAATTATGTTTTGAATATGTAATATTTTTATTATTAACATATATAATTTAACAAATTAAAACACTTTTTTGATGTTTTAGGGTAATTCCATTCAATTTCAAAATGTTATCCACAATATCCTAAATATAATTTCTTTATCAACTTCTTAGCTTCTTCATTGTTCACACATCTAAGAATCATTCCATCAAAGTCTCCTCCAACAACTTAGTACATCCTAAATTAAGAATTTTTTTATGGATTTCAATCTTAAGGATCTTCTCTTGTGATCAATTGAGGTGGACATGATAAAGTATTTTAAGTGATAGAAAAAAATCCTTTTTCCAATCATCATTCTCCAACTCACTTAGAATGACATAATCATTCTGACCCAACATAAAGGCTTTTCCCTTTCCTTCAGTTAACATTTAGGCTAAACCTTGCCCCTTGCTTATCTTCTTTGGCTTGATATTAAGGTCATAATCTTGGATCTTAGAGGAACAACAAGGTAAGGGACATACAGTATGATTTTGTTATATCCATCATAATTTTAAAATGTTTTGGAGTTTTCACAAGGGAATAAGCTTGTTTTTCAATAATAGTATATCAAAATGATGGATCTCGAAGGACTCTACTCACAAAGACAATGGGTCATTCCTTTTTGTCTATATCATTTAAAAAAAAGTACAAAATCAATTGTTTCTTTAGATGTAAAAGAGTTAATTGTGAAGTATCTAGAATGATAGGGCTGATTAGAACATGCATAGATATGATTTTGTTCCTCATGTCCTCAAAATATTTCTTGCTTTGATCCGTCCATGAAAACAATGCTTCATTTTTTAATAAAGCATTCGTAGGTTTCACAATCTCAACAAAATTTGTGATAGTTCTTATGAACTTGATTTTACGAAAGAAAGAGTATAACTTTCCTATCTTTACGAATATTATTGATTATATGATTGGATCCTTCTAGGGTATATAAAAACACCATCGTTATAAATGATATGTTGATATGTTCCAGCAATTTACTGTGATCTAGCTTCTTAGGATTAAGAGAGATGCCATATTTCCTACATAGGTTAGATATCTTCCTTGAGGCAATGTTGATTCAAATTCTTATAGTCAACACAAAATCTAATATCACCAGTCTTTCTTAGGTCCACCACAAGGTTAGCTATCCAAGAATAATGTCTAATAGAATCAATAATTTTAACATCAAGCATTTTTTGTAATTCCTTTTGGATTGAAAGGGCTAATTAGGGTTTAATGTGTATTGAATTTTGTCTAAATGTTTCGCATTCTCTTTCAAAGGAATAGTATGTTGGATAACATACTCACCATAGGCTTTTAAGCCTTTAAAAGACCAAGTAAGTACATCCTTATATTCTTGAAAATATTTCTCAAGGTCCCATCTTTCCTTAAGAGTCATATTTTTACCTATTTTGATCATTCTAGGGCTAGATTCCAAAGCAATATTGACTACAATCACCTACTCAAATTGTTCACCTACTGGTTTCTTCTTACTCATCTCATATCTAAGATTATTTATAAGGGAGCCACTCCTTTAGGAAGGGAATATTTTGGATGGTATTTAATTTTCATATTTTCAAAGCTTATTTGACAATCTGAAAACTGCTTTTCACTATGCATAAAATGAAAGGTTTAGGCATCATCATTAATGACTTGTCAATGTTCATGGTTATTTGGCATAGTTGGTCTAAAAACTACCTCCATGGTACATTTCCCATTCATAAAATCATCTGAAGGTTGTAAGGTCGATGCAACAACAACTAGTGAATCAACTAAGGCATTTCATTCCTTATGGAAAAAGTCTATGGAAAGAGCGTTGGAAAGTTCAATTGTGTCTAATACCACATTTCTATATCTCCTCAATTTCTCATTCTTAATGTTAATAACCCTTTTAATTTGAGAAATAATTAGGTCGAAGGCACCAATATCTTTTAAAAACTTAATTTTCATATTTCAGGCAAGCTGCAATCCTAAGTTTAGAGCTTCATATTTAGAAATATTGTCAGTGCATTCAAATTCAATCCCATATGAGAATAACTTGGGACAACATTCAAGTGAAACTATGACAATCCTAGACAGAGACCCTCTCTCAGAGCATGCTCTATTAAAATAGATTTTTCGGGTTCCATCCTGATTGCCTTTAGGTGTTATTGAATTTGTAAGGACATTTAGATTTCCAAATTCCACACTTTCATCACTCAACTCACTCATAGGGTTACAAAAATATTCAACTATAGGGATTCATAGTTGCCTCCTTATATAGGATGACAAATGTTTCTTCTCGTATAGGAATTCTAGCATAAGATAATTCCATTTGAATGCTACCCCCGTGTTAGTAGAGAGTTTTCTTTAGATAAAAGCATACACCAAGAATCAAGAGTGTCTATAACAACCACATCCATTAAGAGAGATATCATAGGGTGGTTTATCAAATTCCCCTCGAAATCTTTAATGATGCTACAAAGCTTGATTTCCCTTGAATAAATACCATACATATTTCTATATGGACATTCTAACCCTAATTGATTCATGACTTTTAAAGACATTACATTGGTAGAGGCAACTAAGTCGAACATACGATTGTGGAGGAGAAAATCATTCACTATCAAGGTGATGAAGAAAGGTGTATTTCCTTTATAATGGTTTGTTATATGTAGTATAGTTCAAATATCTTCTTCCTCAAGGTGTGGAGAGGAGTGAAAGCTTTCTAAGTTGGCTTCGCTATAAAGTGAGTCTTGAATGGCCTTTTCTTGATTAACATAAGGAAGAATTGTTAGGGTTTTGAGGGAAAGACCTAGGAAGAGAATATCATTACATCATTTCTCATTCCAAAACATCAATCTTAACTGCAATAGAGTCTTGCATTTGGAGTATTTTTGGAGCCACCCTCTCAAATGTTTGAACAAAAGGAACAAAATGTCCAACATGGAGGAGTTCCAGAGCATGACATATGGTAAGGAAATAGGCTAGAGGAGGAATGATCTTGCTTGGATTATAGCATGTGGTAGTATGTACATTTTTATGGCCAATGAAGGTTGCTTGATGAGGAGTGTTAGACTCTTAAGATGGAGACATGTTTTGTTTGATTTCTTAAGCATAAAACTACCCTCTAAACGAGGGGATTTCTCTTCAAGAGGGAATCTACAAGCATGTTAAGAGGGAATTACATATTGTTTGAGGCATGATTCACATATTTCAAGGAGCTAGATAAAAGAAGAGGTTGACACATGTTTGCTTTGTAATAAAATCAAACCCTAAAAATCACTTTGAACTGCAACATCCTACTTCCAAGGTTTTAGAACTCATTTCTTTTTATTCATTACAATTTGATGTGTAAAGTAGAAATAAAGGAGAGAGTCATTGGCTAAAGGCATGGTTGGGGGATTTGGAGTTCCCCTACAATATTAGTTGAATATCTCTATGGGATAATTGAAAGAAACACTTGTTCAATTTGAGGTTTTTTTATCTCTCTTTCTTTCATGGATAGTTAAGGTTTTTGAAGGATTTCCATTGTTTTTGTGATTAAAAAGTCATTTGGAAAAGGGAAAGTTTGTCACATTAAGAAGAGATTAGGGTAGGGCTTGTAAACCCTTCTTGATCCTTTAATAAACCTTCAATTTTTGTAGGATTTGCTTGTAATTTTCTAGTTAAGTGACACTCGTTTGGTCCGCTTGATCTAGTTGTGCAATCAGATTTGAAGAAAATGTGTTATTTGTTGTTCATTCAATAAGAATATTTCCCTTTTACTACTACATATAGGATTTTATATTATGGTTGTTTCTTTGTCTTTTTTTTTTTATAGATGTTATTGTTAAATTTTGTAGCTTGGGCAGGTGCATAGCCCTTTTGTCTAGGTATGTAAAAGTCGCCCACATTATCCTTAGAAGGCTTGCTTTAATGTGACCAAGTTTCTAATGTAACTTAGCCTAAGTCTAACTTTAATAAACATGTATATTAGTATGGTAGCTTGTTGAGCCAAAAGAAACTTAGGAAATTTACTTTAGCGATTTTGTTTTAACCTTAGTTGCCAATTTCAAGTGAGGTGAGATCTAATCTCAGCGGATAATCATTTTGAGATTAGGGTTAGGTATTTAGCTCAATGTAAAGTTATAAAATCAAGGCTAGGGAGAGGGATAAGACACCATACAATGGCACTAGCCTAAGAAAGAGGAGTTTGATACTCCAATGTGCTGGGTCTAAGGAAGGTGCCAGGTGCAGTGATTGAGACAAATCCTCATTAGATGAGGAGGATCAGAGGACAAATCTAAGGAATGATTAGGTGGATAACTCCAGGTTTATTGTTGTATATGTAATTCTTTAGTTGGGCAATTATCCTAGGACGGGGATTCGAGTAGGTTCAAATTAATTTATCAATGAAGAACTATGATTTTGGTAGAAATATGTGTCATATGTTATTAAGATTGGTTGTGTAATTGTGCTTTGCTGAATCTTTTGTTAAGAACCTAGTTATTATTTTATTCAATAATTTGGTAGGAATTAATTGACAGGTGTTGGGTTTAGAAACTAACATGGTATTAGAGTTGGATCTTAGAAAACAAATCTCAAGGTGCCAGGTTCACATAGGATTATTGGGGCCAGGTTTGGACATGATTGTACGAGGCACAAAGTCTAGGATTTGTGTGATGTAAACCCTACAATTGACAAGAAGCTAGGAAGGCTAGCGCTAGAGTTTATCTTGGATCCTTTTTACATGTGTGATGTAAGAAGGCCTCGGGTTTGCAAGAATAAACCCCAAATTGAAATATGAGTACTAGAGGAATGAAGAAGATTGAGAGCTTGTGTGATGCAAGTTTGGGGAATCTCCTAGAAGACTTGTGAGATGCAAGTCAATGATCAAGGGCGGACTTGTTGGGGGTGTTGATACTAGCTTATTCCTTGGCCTTTGGAGTGGCTAAAAGTAGCTTCTTGTGATGCCTTCTTGAGCTATTATTGTTGGATAGGATTTGATGTTGATGATGGATTAACTAGGCTAAGTTTTGGATTCAACCGGAGTGTACTAGCTTGTCCCGAGCAGATAGGGCATGTTATACCAACTAGTGATGAGCTAATGATATTTACTTCTATCTTCATTATGTTGTAATATGAAACATAACTTTATTGTCCAAATATTGTGCATTGCAAATCTGAAAACCATACCTATGTTTCTCATGTTAATGAATAGCTTCTAAGGTTGTTTAGTATATTGATTTATCATGAGCAGTTAGCAAATTTACTAAGTGAGGTTCATCATAGTAAGGAATTCGTTAACATGCAAACATAACTTACCAAGAAGAATTGAACCATGGTGTCGTGAAACTAAGGATCAATCAAGGTTATGGATTCAACATTTATCATGTAGACCCATAGAGAGAAGACACTGAAGCAATAGAAATAGAGGTTGGGCAATGGATTCAGTGCTTATCATGTAGACCGCAAGAGAGAAGACCCCAAGGAAATGGAAAGAGATGTTGGTTTTCCTTTGTTTTTTCAACAAATTTATTTTTGGCTGTAAGAAGCAACAATTTTGCCTACCTTAATTCATTATTCCCTCACCATATCTAACCAACTAAGAAGGAACTAAAGGGGCAGATTTAGGATTGTAATAAATATGTTGTTATAAAGTATTTTCTTAATCTGATTTATGAAGTGGATTGAGCCCTTGGGCTATGAATCTTTTTCCCTTGAAGTACACTTTTTCAATATTTGTATTCTTAGGTTAACTAGTGGTTTTTGTTTCAGAAGAGAAATATATTTTGTTATAATTAATATTTTAGATTCAAGTATTGAGGTGAAATTTTTAATTTTTTTTTAAGCATAGGTTTGAAATTCCACAACACAACACTCTTTAGCTAATTAAAGGACTTCTACATCTCAATTTCATCTTATTAATATTGAATGTTTAGAAATCACTTATGAAAATTAAATGTATATATTTCTAAAAGGAGGAAATGTTTACTTAAAACCACAAAACAAAGAATTAGAAGGAATATCATTATGACAAACAAAAACATAATGTAATAATATATATTATCTTGTGTCTATCCTTAAAATTGAAAAATGGCAAATTAAATTAAAAATAAAAATAAAAAATTAAAAATTAAATTAAAATAAAAAATATCATTCACTGACTTTGAAATTGAATGAATTAACCTAAACATAAAAAAATGTGTTTTAATTTGTTAAATTATATATGTTAATAATAAAAATATACATATTCCAAACTAATTAGAATTTTAAAAGATTCATTAACTATTAGACATTTCTTTTTTAGCTGAATAACAATATAGTTTTGAAATAATACGGTTTTTTAATGTTTAAAATTTTTTTTCAAAATTAAAAGATTCAACCTCTGAAAGACTTTTAGCATTTTAAGATATACTTACATGTTTCTCAAATCTACATAATTATTCAATTTTTTACTTATATAATAATTAATAAAATATATGTATTAACAACTAAATAACTTCCAAATTAATAAAAAAAACAACATAGACATTTATAAATTATAAAAAATTATACATTATTTTAGTAAAAAAATATTTGTTTTCTCACGGCAATTAAAAAGTAAATAACACAGATTTAAGATATAGAAATAAATAAAAGTAATACAAGCATTACTATATTGGAAATTGAATATCATATACTATAGAGTGGTATGGAGCCAAAGGAATACTTGTGGAGATCATTATTTGTTTACTTGCGGGATGAAGTCACTTGTGGCTTTTTGTAGGCGCTATTGGTGTTTTCTCACCGATGTTCGGAATTGGTGTTTTTCTCAAAGCTTGTTGTTGGCAGTTTTGGTGTTTTTCTCACTGCACCTTGTAAGCAACAGCAAGACTTGTCAGGATAATCTTTTGATAAAAGGGAAGGAGGTGTTTCATCATTTGCAGAGAAAAAGAAAAGACAGAGTGGAAAGGGAAGTTGTTTCATCATGTGTAGAGAAAAGGAAAAGACAGAGTGGCCAGTCCATTTACAGTATGTATATGAAAATATTCGGTAGCTTTTGACATCCTCAGTAATCCTGCAACTTTTGAAAGTCTTTACGGAGAGGGAAAATTTCCGTTAAGAGAGGGAAATTTTCCATAAACACATAACTAAGGAAGGAGGAAAGAAAATGAATCTAGTAACCTACTTTTGAGCGAAATTACCTGTAAACAAATTCACGTAACCCTCGGAAGAGGAAAACAAAAGAAGCATCACATGGCACATTAAAAGCAGGTGTAGGGTCTTGTTGGAGGGATTTAAATGATGGACGGTGTAGTGTGAGTGAAAAGGTGGCATTACCACGGCTAAGTCCCCAGGTCCTCCCGAATGTGTACGAATGCCATACAGACAGCTCTACGGGTCCTTATGTTAAAAAAAAAAAAACAAAATATGAGAAATTACTTGCTACTGGAAAGTTACTAGTATTGGGCACACTCTTAACTCAAACACCTATCTGAGAGCTGGTCCGGACAGCTTATACGTGGGCGCTAGCTTGCTAGGTAGCTTCTGAACAACCCCCAAGGTTAGCTACCTTTGAGCGTTGTACGACTCAGGACTTTGTTTGTCCTATTGTATATAGGGCTCAGGAATTTGTTTGTCCTAACTTGGGATTTTGTTTATCCAGAGTCCTCACAAAAAACTCTAACGGCAGATGACCCTTCCACAATTACCTAGCAACTCCAACTATCTACATATTAATGTTAAAGAATTGCAGGGAGAGATGCGACTTGAATCATTCGGCAGGTTTAATCACTGATATCATCAAATGCATAACACGGTTTAATTATTCCTAGCTGCAAATGCTTTAAACTATGGCAGAGCCAAGGCAAGATGATAGAAAAAGATTGTTATCTAGGTGCAGAGGCACGATAAAAAGCTTACACACGTCTTTATTCATTCATTAATTTATCCTCGTAATTTCATTAGCACATTATCCGACATATAGTTACAGCACACTGTGATAAAAGTTTACACACATATCACTATTCATTCATTTATTTCTTATCATAATTCCATGAGTACTTTATCAAATAAGAAACTCTGCGGTAAAATATATATTGTGGACCATGTATTGTTAGAAGCAGAAAATACAATGTTTAGTTACAGAATTTGTACCTGTTCGGCGTTGCATGCAGACCAGTACAAAATAAATAACATCTCGGTCCTCCATAGCCTCCCAGGGTTTGTTGGATCATCATTTGGTAGATTCCACTACTCCCTGTGATTAAAATTTAACATCAGGAATTCAAAAACTGAAAGTTAAATTCAATGTACGAATCAAGAAGATGGAAAAAATTACGATCAGAGAAACCCTAATACACACCGTCGAATATATATCATAACGTTTGCTGGCAGAAGGCCCCTCCATGCTCGCGGAAGGCTGTAGGCATTCATTTATTTTCGATAGCCACGGTTAGCTTCTAGGGTTTCTTGGCCTTTCAGGGTTATCCCCTCACCATATCTAACCAACTAAGAAGGAACTAAAGGGGCAGATTTAGGACTAATAAATCTGTTGTTATAGAGTATTTTACTATTTTAGTGTATTTTCTGTCTGATTTATGAATTGAGTTCTTAGGCTATAAATCCTCTGCCGCTAAAGTGCATTTTTTAATGTCTTTTTTTAGTTGAGCTAAATAAAATATATTCCTATAATTAAAATTTAATATTTCATATTCTAATATAAAACTGAAACTTAATTGAATTCTTGGGCTATGAATCTTCGGCCCCTAAAGTGCATTTTCCTAGTGTCTTTTTCGGGTTGAGCATAAGTAAAATATTTTTTTATAATTAAAATTTAATATTTTATATTTTTGACATAAAACTGAAACTTATAGGAAACAGATTTGAGAAATTTGAAATGAATATAAAAAAAAAAAAAAACTAAAACTCTATTTAAAAATAGATTTGAGAAACTTAAATAAATTTAAAATATAATAATTTTGAATTTCCACCATATAATATTTTATTTTACATTTCTTTTTTTTTTTATTCATATTGAATATTTAAAAATCAAATATAAAAAATAAATAATGTGATCTCAAAAGGAGGAAATTGTATGATTAAAAAATAAAGTTCAAACAAGGAATTGCAAAGAATTATTATTATAAGGAAAAAAACCATTACTTAATAAAATATATGATTTTATGTTTATATTTAAGATGGATAGAAAACAAATCAGAAACAAATTATCATTATTGAGTTTATAACTAAATGGAATTAACTTAAAATATCAAAAAATGATTTAATTGGTTCAATTTCTAAATATTAATAATAAAAATAAACATATTTAAAACATAAATTAGAATTTTAAGGAAATTTAATCTAATTATTAGGCATGTTTTATTTTTATTGAAATTTAACAATATAATTTTTTGAGATGTTATGATTTTTTATTGTTTAAAATGTATTTTTGAATATATCAATAGATTGAACACTTAAAAAGATCTCTAAATTTTTTTTAAAATATAATTACAAATTCCACATCTCTAATACAAGAAAATATATATATATATAATATATATATTCATTCTAAATCATTCATTAAACAAACATATAAATTAATGATACAATGATTTTGTATACATGTTTGTTTATAAATGAAAAATTCAAAAGAAACATATAATTAATGAATAAAAATATAATTATCTTCCCATATATTTTTGTTTTTTTAATATTATATACATAACTTAACAAATTTCTTTTTTTAAAATTAAATTAACACATTTACTCTTTTTACATGGATAAAAAAAGTAATTTTTCTCCTAATTTATTAAAAAAAATTAAAAAATATGGAATAAGACACTTTACTAATAAAATTCTAAATCTCTAACTAATATAAGATTATTTATCCTCCTATTAATAAAATTTATTAATAAATCTTTTAACACACAAACTAGAAATACCAAATTCATTTTGTCTGCCCTAATATATATACAATATATATAAATAATTTGTTCCAATATTTTATATAATCTTTATAATTTTAATAAATAAAAAATTTTAATCTGCCAAAATTAAAATAATATTAAAATTAAGAAAATAATTGAGATCGGGGTATCCATTTATATATTATTATTATAGTAAAACAATATTTGTTTACTTGCCAGAAAAAGTCTTGTGGCTTTCTGTTGGCGATATTAGTGTTTTCTCACCGCTCTTCGGCATTGGCGTTTTTCTCAGAGCAGTAGGCATTGGCTCTCGCTCTAGGCAGTTTTGGTGTTTTTCTCACTACACGTTATAACCAGCAACAAGACTTAAGAACAATCTCTTGAAAAAAAGGGAAAGTGTAATGTTTCATATATTCAATACGCAGAGAAAGGACACAGTAGCCACATTTATAGTATGTATAATGATTAAAATATTCGGTAGCTTTTTTAGTATTCCTACAATTTTGGAAGTCTTAATGGAGAGGGAAAATTTCAATGAAGAGAGGGAAAATTTCTATAAACAGATAACTAAAGCACGAGGAAAAAAAATGAATTCAGTTTGGAAAATTTAATGGACAGGGAAAATTTCCATAAACACATAACTAAAGCAGGGAGAGGGAAACTAAAACAGGAGGAAAAGCAGTGAATTCGATAACCTACATTCGATGGAAATTTTCTGTAAACAAATTTACATAACCCAAAGAGGAGGAAACTCTTACAACCTAGGAAGAGGAATGAACGGAAGGAAGCATCACAAGACACATTAAAGGCAGGTGGAGGGATTTAAAACACACTCAAGATTATCCAGCATTGCCGCGGGCCAAACAGGCTGGTATAACGTGAGTTAAAAGGTAGCATTACCACGCGTGAGTTCCTAAGTCCTCCCATGCACTAATGGGTACGGAGACAAGAGTTGGACAGGACAACCCGCAGGTTATGAGTATTGGGCACGCTGTTAACTCGAACACCTACTTCGTTAGGACGAAAGAAGGCGAAGCAGGAGAGCTGGGCCGGACAGCTTGCGCGTGGCTGCTAGGTAGCCACCATGCTGCACAGGACAACCGCCAAGGTACCCTACCGTTTTATTGGAGCGCAGTGCTAGTAGCTACTCCAGATTTCGTTTACCCTAACTACAGGCCCAAGATTTCGTTTACCCTAACTCAAGATTTTGTTTATCCGGAGTCCTAACAGAAAGCAGATTAACCCTCCATGATTTCCTTGCAACTCCAACTATCTACATATTAATGTTACAAGAATTGCAGGGAGAGATGAGGGTTCAATCATTCGGCAGGTTTAATCAGTGAAATCATCAAATGCTTAACACAATTTAATCAGTTCTAGCTGCAAGTGCTTTACGCTGTAGGCTGTGAGGGTCAAGATGATAGAAAATGATTGTTGTCCGGGTGCCACTTGAGAACTGGGCAGAGGCATAATAAAACATATATATAAACATAAAAGTTTATAAACATATCGTCATTTATTGGTTCATTTCTTCTCCTAATTTCACAAGTACTTTATCAAATAGGAAATTGTAATAAAAAGTTTATACACATATCTTCATCCATTCGTTCATTTCTTCTCCTAAAAATCATGAGTGCTTTATCAAATAAGAAACTATGCAGTAAAATGTATAATGTGTACCTTACATTGTTTGAAGCAGAAAGTACAATGTTTAGCGCGAAGACCAGTGCAAAATAAATAACAGCTGCGTGTTCCATCGCCTCCCAGGATTTGCTGCATCATCATTTGGTAGATTCCAATCGGAGACTCCCTGGGATCAAAATTGAAATTCAGGAATTCAGAAACTTGAAAGTTAAATTCAAGAGGAAAAAATTACGATTAGAGAAACCCCAATACACACCGTCTGACATGTTCCTATAACGTTTGTTTCCGTGCTCCATGCTCGCCCATGGCTCTATGCATTCACATATCTCCGATGGCCACGCTCCGCTGCTAAGGTTCTTTTTCCTCTCTCAGGGCTCACATACACATACATAACACACATATTACAGAACCACAAAAATACAAACATCCATACAAAGACAAACGACTTAACACATCTATGACAGAAAACAAAAATACAAACACAATACAGAGACAATGAATAATACTGCCTGAGAGAGAGATACAAGAAGCACGCAGAGGGCACAGAGAAAAAACAAGAGGTGGAGAGCCTCACTCCAACATATATAAGTAATGCAAAATACCATTGGATCCGCGTTTCCCATCATCTTAAGCCGTTATGTGTGCTTTTTCCACGATGTGCATAACGTAAGTTTGCTTTTTCCCACGATCTGATTTAGTATCCAACATTATCCAGCAACATCGAATTCAATTCAAAATCAACCCTTGGATTGAAATGGTTGTTATCTTTCAGCTGAAAATAGTAAATGAAAAAAAGCAGAATGAAAGCGAACTGAAAAGTAATAATATAATTATTTTAATAAAATAACAAATTTTTATTATATCATTTATTATTTTATTACTCCTAAGAAAATTATATAAATTATCAAATTTATAGATTTACAACGTAATTTCGTAAATAAATAAAATAATATTTTTATTAATTAATTTCGTATATATATGTATATATATATTATTTTAATTTTATTGAGTGTTGAATTTAACATCTTGGTATGAGAGTGATATGTGATTTGGTTCAGATTCGAGTTTTGTAAGTGTTTCTTAAAAAATAAAATATACTATCAACAAAAAATTTAGTTTATAATATAAACAAATGAATATATATATTTGGTTATTTTTAATTAAAACATCATAAAAAATCAATAACTTCACTTTCATTGTGTTCTCTTGGTTTGTTTTTAATATTATAATTTAATATGTAGAAAATGTAGTAAAAATATTTCACTTTTGCTCTCAATGCCATTGATAAAATATTTGGATGCAGGGTAGGAATTTGGATTTCTCTTTACCCGTCATACAATTTTTTTTTTGACGTTTTGGGCTTTTATGCTTCCCGTCAAGAAACGTTATATTAAAAATTTTGCCCTTCAAGAGTGATGTTCTCATAATAAATTAGCCCTTCACTAATAAAGTTTTGATTAAAAAATTACCATTCAATAAATAATTATGTTGAAAATTTTCATATATTTATGGTAAGGAAAAAACCGAAATGTGAAAAAACTCAATTGTAGAGGTTTCAATAAAAAGTGATGAACATTTTTGACTTTTTTTAGACTATTTTCATTTTTAATATAAAATATTAAAATTTAAATTAAAAAGACTAAACTCCAACCAACCAACTAATTTACACTTCCAAAATAAACCAGAAACCAACCTAACGCCCACTAAAACTACGGAAACTAGAAGTTGGAATTCGAACTCAAATGATTTTATAGCTCTGTTATTTGTAGTCTTTTTCGTGTCTCGGAAACCTGGCACGATTTGCATTGAAATAAAAAATCAAAGAAATAAAGTCGAAACAAATATATGTTTACCTAAGCGAGAGTCTAACCCGTTGTTTTTATTTTTTTAATTATAAAAAATTCAGTAATATTTTAAAAAATTTAGGTATGAATTTTTGTAAATTCAAGAAACAATGGTTAATCCTAGAAATTTTTAATGACTTTGAATCCATTTCCACTTTCACAAACCTAATTTAAACATTTCAAGAAATGAACATCAAGAACTCGAAGGGGATCAGCGAGAACCAAATAAACAGAAGGCAATTCGGGGCAGCAGTGGAAAGCCAACTTCCACAAGATCAAATGGGGCCTATAAACCCAAATCGAGCACGATACCACGGGTCATATTGAGTGATCTAGTGATTCAAGCGCATAGGGATCATATCACGAAACATGCGATCATATGCAAGTTTATGGGGTTATGGCCGACGAAGAGGGTGCTACATGATATCAAATAGTCGTTACTCTACTCAATATTGTGGGGTAACACCATGGTATTGACCCTTGGTATTTTTTACTCTACAATTTCCTTGATTTTCCAACCCATACACGCTTTTCCTCTTATGAAAGTGCATGCATATGTATACGCTCTTTTTGTTCTGTGAACCTGCCTGTATATGCCGCTTTAAAAAGGTGAACCTGCGTATACAGCTTAAACTATCTGAAATTATCATTTTCCTTCAACTTCTTGATTCTGATCAGTAGACCTTTGTTCCAACTTCATGTTCATCTATACAAATGCCATGTTACCTCTGAATTGACCTGTTACCTGTGAAGAGGTTGTATTCTTTCAAAACTATGTATATGTTGTAGCTTTTAACAATTCATTTTTCTTCTTGATCTATTTTTACAAAGTAAATATGTTTGGTTCAGCTTGGTCATGAACCAATTCCCCTAACTAAGAGGTGTCCAATGACTCTTGGGAGGCCGAAGAGGTTGGAGATCCTACAAAATATCTTCAGTCCTCCTTGAAGGATGAGGATCTGTCAAAATAATGGTGAACTCTGTATTCTCTTCTCGAAAGATTTCTTCTATTGGATTGGTCCTTTGCCTCTTCTTATAGATTTGGAATTCTTTCTCTAGAATTTTTGGGACTATAGGTGAAGCATATTCCCTTGACCTCTTCTCATGCTTCTCCTATGGCGTAGGAGTCTGTGCTATAGTTGTTGATAATATTTATTCTTCTACCTCCTGCAAGGTGTTTTCCTCCCATTGATCCTGGTTCACGTGTTTTTCAATCTTTGGCTTAGGAATGTGAATGTATGGAGTATTCTTCTGTTCTACTCTTAGCTTTGAAATCACTCCCAAGGGGTCATATGATCATGTGAAACTTAGTGAAGGTAATTTTCTTTAGGAGGATGCTTGCTTCTTTAATTGTTGCCCTGGTATTACAGATGAAAGGGCCCACCTGTGTTTTAATTTTAAATTGGGATTTCTTCTATGTTGCCACAAAATGCAGCTCGTCCATGTTAATCATTTGTCTTATTTGCTCTAATGAGAAAACTCTAATGGGGACAAACTTCGGCAACCAGTAAGGTGGCAATTCACAGCCATAGAGCCTGATTTCTGTGTAGTTCTGGTACAGGTACCGATCACTTGTTTTGGTCTGCTCACTAAGATGAAGAAATCTTTTGATTTCTGGTCCTATCCTTGGCTCAACATTACCGTTTAATGAGAAAGATATTGTATATAAAGACTAATCAAAATCTTCGCTGAAGGTGAATTCATAGGAATTCTTCCTTACCAAGGAAGTCCAATGAATTACTGATTGAGAATTCTCCTGCTCATCTAATTTCTGTAGGGGAAACTGAAACGTGTCTCCCTGATGATATAGAAATAAATAAACTAGGCCTGAAGCATACTTGAAGGTTCCCTCTGTAGAAAATTTCAGGAACTGCTCATGGATTGCATCTGCTAGAAACTAACTGTAGTTTAAGATGGAGGGTTTTTCACCTATGGTAAAGACTGATAAAAAACCAATGACAGACTCATTAACCCACTGATCGGATTGGTAGCCAAGTAAGCATGAAACAATGGAGATAATCTATTTGGTCATCTCTTGGAACATAGAGGATGAATAAGCGGGATTTTTCTTGGGTAAATGGGCATCCTCAGGGAAAAAAGTCTCAAATATCTTAGCTCTATGTGGGAAGGTGAGTTTTTTGCAGAATTTCATGAGGGAATCTACCGTAAAAGGTTTCAGAGGGGCAGAGTTTTGCACTTGGAGCATTTGGGAGATGGATTTAGATGTGACTGTTAAAAGGATGTCATTATTTTGGGCCACAATTGCCCTCTGATTGGGAATATATCGGAATTGGCACCATGAAACGAACTCAAGGAAGTGGTAAGTCTGAGGGAAAATGAATTGGGGTAGGGAGGAGTCCCACAGGCCCAATTCATCACTGAGGTCTATGAATTTCTGCTTTAACCAGTTGTGAAGTTCATAAAGGTCGAACTCACAACTGGTTTCGATGATCTTATATTCTTGGTCTACTAGAGGTTGGTGGTCTAAATCGATGACAGGGGGTAGAAGGGGGTTCTCCTCTGTAACTTTAGATTTTCCTTTAGGAGACATGATGAAAGGGAAATGAACATGAGAAATCGAATTACCCAGGAAAGGTTGGTCGAAAACTGGTGATTGAGGTGCAGAGGTAATTAACTTGCTGACGGGTCACAGTGGTGGTCTAGTTCACTCACTGGGCGTTGTCATAGGCTCTGTTTGTTGACTGAGTACGGGAACAGGTATATTTGTTGGTTGTGTACTAGAAAGAAAAACATTGATTACTAATGTATCGAAACAGAAAAAAGAGGCTTGGACTTGGACTTGGCACTACTTTGGAGATAATTTGGAGTTGTTAGTGGAGTTGGCATCTTCAAGAGGAGGCTAGGGGAGCTAGTTTCCATTTCTAGGTAAGGATTTTCACTTGAAAAAATCCTTATTTCATTGTTGTCCATGTATTTAGGTTTTTTATGTTCTATGATATCAAATTTCAAGTTCAACTATTACTTTTCAAGTCTTAAATTTTATAGGCTAAATATTGCCCATTTTTTCCCCAAATTTATCATAGGTTTTCCATTTTACTTAGCTGCCTTTTTTTTATTTGCATATTTCTTTCATTTGAAAATTTCAAATATTTCTAGCCACCATGCCTCCAAAAGTGATGGGCATTGCATGAGATCATTATGATATGATTGATGGAAAAATGATCTGTAAATTTTGAAATAAATCTATTGGAGGGGGGCACATTCTCAAGTTGAAACAACACTTGGTTGGAATAAGAGGCCAAGTAAATCCATGTCAAGCACCAAAGGAAGTGATAGGAGATATTAGGGCAAAATACTTTCCAAGTTTATGAAGTTCGAGGAGAATAAGGCTAGAGATAAGGCTCTCCAAAAAGAAATTGCAAGGAAGAATGAAATTTTACAAGCCATGAGAGATGGTGGGTATGATGATTTTGAGATTCAAGACTCTTCTTAAATCCCTTCAACCAATGACCCCCTTCACTATGTTCCTCCTGCTCTTGGGTTTTCTAGTTAAGGCCAACAACCTAAAGGAAAAAAGAGGACGAACATCTAGATTTATTTCTCAAATTCGACCACCATTACCTCTGCTAATCCCACTTCCAACCAAGTCAAACGCAACATTAACCCACTTTGTATGACCATTGGAAAAAGCAATGCAAAGAACCTGTTTTTCAATACATTTCTATCTAGTGGTATGATGCAAATATCCCATTTAATGTTGCTCGATCACTTTATTACCAAGCTATGTGAGACTTTGTTATAGCTGCAGGAAAGGGCTTTAAAGGCCCTAGTGTGCATGACTTGAGGGGAACTCTTTTGCAAAAATTGATTTGTTGCATCAATGGGTATTTCACTGAGTTTAGAGATTCATGGGCGAAAACAAGTTGTTCCATCATGTCAGATGGACAGACCGATGGAAAGAACCGCACTATCATTAATTTCCTTATTTCTTGTCCTCATAGAACCATGTTTTTGAGATTAGTTGATGCATCTAATAAGGTAAAGGATGAAAACCTTCTATTTGAGCTTTTGGAAGAGATTATTTAGGCAGTGGGGGAGGAGAATTTTGTGTAGGTCATCACAAATAATGCCTCAAACTATGTTCTTGTTGGAAAGATGCTAGGGTCCAAATATAAGACCATATGTTGGACTCCATGTGTTGCACATTGCATAGAACTCATGCTCGAGGACATAAGCATAGTGGAGTGGGTAAAAAACATTATAGAGCATCCAAGTGCATCACAAAATACATCTACAACCACTCATGGGTATTGAGCCTAATGAGGAAAAACATTTGGGGAAAGAGCTTGTTAGGCCTGCAATTACGAGATTTGCAACTCACTTCCTTACATTGCAATGTCTCAATTCTCAACAAAAAAACTTGGAAAAAATATTTTCTTCTAATGAATGGAATTCACCTCGATGGGCTCGTAGACAAGATGGAAAAGACACCAAAATGAATTTTTTTGACAATTATTTTTGGAAAAAGACTACAAATCTTGTGAAAATTGGCAAGCCCCTTGTTAAGGTATTACAGATGGTGGATGGGGAAAATTGGTCATGGGCTACATCTATGAGCCTATGGATTAGGCAAAGGAGTAAATATGAGCAGCTTACAAGGATAAATTAGCTAAATATGGGCATATTTGGGATATCATTAATAACAAATGGAACAATTAGCCCCATCATCCTATACATGCAGATGGGTATTTCCAGGACCCAAGGTATCATTATAAAGCTCGGCTAGGAGATGTGCTAACTAGGGAGGTCAGAGATGGGTTGCATGATTGTTTGAAGTGCATGGTACCTCACCATTCTAACTAGTTGGAAATACATAAACAACTTACTCTTTCCAGTATGGCAGCAAATACCTTTGGCAAAAACTTGGCAAATATGGGAAGGGATGTGGATCAACCACATAGGTAATTCCAATTTGTTTCTCTTTTAAAGTTCAATTTTTTACAAATTTACAATTCAAACTGTAAATACATGTAAATAAGTAATGAAATGAACTAACTAATGCCTTTTTGTTTGTAGCACATTGGTGGGGGTCATTTCGTGGCCAATGCCCTCAATTGCAAAAGTTTGCAGTTAGAGGCGATAATTGCACATGTAGTTTCCATATCTACATCATCAATCATGAATTCAACTTCAAATAAGAAGAGCTTGATCATTTTCATTTTCTATGCCTATAGTTCATCCAACATGTTGACCAACCATGAAACCATCACTATGGGAAGCATAAAATAAGGAGAAGAGTTCCAATCAATGTTTTAATCACTCCAATACAATATTTAAGAAATGGAGGAAGTATATAATAATTTCGAGAGTTTTCAAGAATTGTGGAACATCAACAATTCATTCAAATCATTCTAAGACCTTATTGGGCCTAACTTTTTCATAATATCCTTGAATGTGTACCAATTTAGAGAGGAAATACAATCATTCATTGATTCTTCCACCATGATTTTTTCAAGAAGAGTTTTATATCACATATCTAGCACATTTGTATGTGAGTGCAATTTTCTATTTTGTTTCATCTTATCACTTCACACTTACATGTTAACTTTTAAGCCTGCAAATGTATCTATTCAACAATTAGAGATTATTTTTGAAGTAAGCTTGAAAATTCTAATTATAAAACATCAATGTTAGTCTAAAAGGAATAATTTAAACAATACACTTGAACAATTCCAGATCAACTCTCACTTACAAATATAGAAGCACTTCAGCCACTAGTATTCCTTGTATATCGTCTACCAGACACAACAAAAGAGTGAAAAGCAATAGCATGAATGTGAACTATATGAAACAAAGTGGATTTTGTAATTTTTGTTGAATTGAACAATATGCCTAAATAGTTCCTCGTTTTCTTAACTAGATAGGATTAAGTGATGAAGCCATGTCTTTACTCTAAACAAAATATTTGGATGGTAATACTTAAGGGAATTCTAAATTGTCAAATGGAGCACACCACATTCCACATTTTAGATTAACATTTCCCAATTTTATCTCACCCTTTTCATTGTTGACTCAATAACTCAGAACATGAAGAACAAAGGAAAGATCTGACATGAATGGCATCTAACACATTGTTGATGTAGCGAATTTTCACTATGCCAACAAGGGAAACTAACCTGATCACAAGCCCCAATTACACCTACTTTCGTTTGGAATGGCTAGCTCCGACGGGTTTTAAGGGACCCCGTAAACTGTTTAAACACGTTGAAAGATTGCTTCCGAGAGGAAGACTTTGATTATATCAACAAAATAAAACAACTAACCTTTATGTGTTACATCCTATCTATACTACTTCTAACTACTCTAATCTAGTCCTAGCTATCCTAATCTATCCTGCATGAGCATAATACAGAGGTTTAAACATCATATATATGTTTGGCAGGAGCGTGATAAAGAAGATTAAACATCATGCACAGATTCAAGTCCAAATGAATCAATCACTGAATTCACCGCTGGACAAGACTGTATTAAAGCTAAATTGCAATCCAATCACTCATATAGGAATCCACATTCTTTTTATGGAATTAAAACTTGCAATTGATGTTTAACTTAGTTTCAAATCAGAAACCATTCACAAGTTAAACATGAAACTGAATTACATTCAATTTAACAAGACTAATAGTGAACTGTAAGTCATCAATATGCATAAATACAAATCACATTTACATTCATGCCAACAACAACACTCTAATCCAAAACATATAAAAGAACAATCAAATAAGTCTGAAACTAAAGGCTCCTTCTTTCCCCAAAACTGTTCTCCTTATTCACAATAAAGACAATCTATTCTTCTCGAAAATCAAAAGCCCTTTCTCCTCTTCGGAGGTAATACTTATGCAAACACCCTTGACTCTAGGTCTACCCTGCCTCTTCATTTTCCCACTATTTCCGATATGAAAATCGAGTACACAGAGATAGGATTGTCAGCATGACCGCTAACACGTAGAAAGCATAATGGTCGGATCGATTCATTTCCTAAGGAAGTGAATAGATGTTGGTAAAAAGGGTGATTGTATGTTGCCTTCCCATAATGAAGACTGGGACAATTTTGCTTTCGGAATGCATAGGCCACGCATGGGATCCCGACCCGGAACGCTTGAGGTTGGACCTTCAAACACAACGCTTATGTATATATGGCTTTTCAAATCCACTCCCGCATCCTTTACTTCTCACCTGCAAGGATAGCTATCATTAACTTCATTATTGCGAACAATATAACAAAAATATTCACACATAACATAACACTGCCTTCATTAACTTTTATAAAACTATGAGAGCAAGTGCGAAAAGGATGAACACATAAAACACAGGCAACACATAATCTCCTATTGAATCCATAGTCTTGGCACAGTTTTCGAGGGCTTCCTTTAATCGCAATCGGGTATCGGCACCTCCGCAGGTCCCATGCCTTCCACCGCCCCAATGTGCGATTACACTATCGAGACTCCACAGGCCCACATTTTGCACTAAGACCCCACTCCTTTGTTATATCGCAAATTTTGAAAAACATGGGAAAACACAGAAAATTCCACCCCGATCACTTAGGCCAGACCTCAAACTTTATATAATCGGGCATATAATCATCGTCGGGTCTGCTAACTACATGACCCCCGGGCTCTGCCGATATGCAATATGCAATGGGGCTTCCGGACCCGATATATATATATATATAATTATATATATATATCGTAGTTGATAAAACCATCGGGTCCGACAGATTGAAGCACGCTCTATGTACATGAGCTTTGGGACAAGGCCAATAGTGATGCGCGATATAACTCCAGACCTGACATGTGTGTGAAGTATGGTTAAAGGTGCCTTCAAGTCCGGAGCATAACGACACACCTTATATGTATAAGCCTTAGCTCTAGGCTGATTGTGATTTGCGACGGGGTTTTGGACCCGACATATATGTGTAGTGTGGTTTATAATGTCATTGGGTTCAGCCCTTATGGCATGCGTTATGCGCCCAGATTGAGTGCGATAAGCGAAAGAGAGCTAAACCCCTCACAGGTGAAACAGATCATTCGGAGAGCTCCAAGATTAGCTTCTAGGGAACCCATCCAAAATTGTTGCCCATACAAGTTTTGAATGGGTGGTGGTTGTGGCCACAACAAATGGCAAACCATTGGGCGAACCAATTATCTCTGTTTTCAAATAATCCTTAGATCAATAAAACATCAGGGGGATAAGATAAACTTGAAATGCAACTATATAGATGGACAAGCATGGGTTCCACTTCAACATCAGTTGCTTCAGGTGGGATAAAGACAAATAGCTTCTACTTGCTGATAGGGCTTTGACAGGAATTCTCCAATGGTAGTATTTATGGGATTTATTGACCTTCCTTTACCTGTTTCCAACTTTCAAAATCCTTTCAGGGCCATCACTGGTCTACTAATCCCTGTTTTAGGTGTGTACCTCAGCTCTTTTATGTAGATATGTTCATCTGCACTTTATATGAGACTTTAAGTGCTACATTTTCATACGATTGAATGGGGCGCAGTCATGGATCATGCCATATTTTTAAACCGCTTAAGCAAGGTTGGGCTTGCTGTATCAACAGGTGCTCTGAGCCTAGCAACAATCCCTACTCTAATTGGCTTCCCAAACAATCTGTCCTCTCAGATTGGCACAAGGACTTGACATTTCATTTTCTTTTAATAAGTCCTTCCAGTTTCAGGCACAAAGACTAGAACACAATTGTATTTGCCATAGGGTATATGACAATGAGCTTAGCCCATGAAACGAGGTTTACTTGTAGATAACAGGTATTGGATATTTTTAGTATGGTGGATGGGACCAATGGAAAATGACTGTAAACTTCATAGGCAAGCATAGGCTAAGTTCGAGTGGGATTTATTTAAAAATGAAACGTTCCTCCATGCCAGTTCAACTGTAGTTACACATTTTGTTTTATAAGGATGCCCCTACATGCTCCAAATCTCCAAGTTATCAACAGAACTCACCTAGTTCCCCACAGATGCCATAAGTGGCTCTGGTTTAAACTCCAGAGCTGATTTTAAAGTTCTCATGGGCTAATTGAAAATTTGTTTGATTTGCAAGGTAATGATGGGTTTAGAAACAACATAATCATCAACAGGTTAATGAGGGAGGGAAAGGATGAATGTGGTGAACGAGGGAAAATCTGAAAGGTACAGCGAGACTGGAGGACCAAAATTAGCTAGCTGAAAGGACTGTGATTCAAAACAACAGGAAAATAAACTTTGCAGAAAACAAAAGGAAAAGACATAAATACAAATAAACTAACAACAAAACTAAAATGAATCCTATCCTACTCAGGAGGTAGCCACTATGTGGTGGGTACTAGAAGTTTCCTTTGAGACGCTGGCCATTAACAAGGAGTTTTTCAGTTTCTCCCTGTGAAGTTTTCAATTTGTAAGTTCCCTAACCACTTTCATCCATAACTTGGAATGGGCTCAGCCATAAGTGTTGGAACATTGTCTTACGTTGATCCCTGTTAGACACCAATACTCGATTACATCCTGAAAACATATCTAATGAGGACAACATTTCAGACCCAGCGACGCACTGAAGAATGTGTACTGTAGAAGGGACAAGGTAGCTATCTTTCTACGATGCTTGGTTCAGGTTTTTGAAATCGAAATACAACCTGATGTCTCCAATTTTCTTCCTTACTTTGCACGAGATTGGCTACCCAGGGGGTGTGTCTAACCAGAAAGATCATTTTAGCATCCAACATTTTGTTTTACTCTTTCTTCACCAACGGTCCCAGGCTTGGATGCACCTTACGAAGCTTTTGTTGGTGGGGCTTAGCCTCCTCTTTATTCTCGTTCATAAGCTTGTCGTCGTCGAACGCATGCCAATTTGAGATGTCATCGGGCATGGATGTTCTAAAAATCAATTCAATATAGCATTTATTCCTTTTCAATCTAAAATCAGGGAAAATTTTTGCGGCCATACCAGCTGCCCGATCAACATCTTGGTTTTGCCATCGAGGTATGTGTATGATATTAGAAGAATCAAAACTGTTAATTACACTCCATACCTCATGTTGGTATCTTCCCAAGTCTAGTGAATTGTGATGTATCCTTTCCCTCACCTGGTCCACGATTATCTGTGAGTCACCAGAAGCTTTGAGATTTATCACCTTCATATCAAGGGCCCTTTTCAAGCCCTGTCGCAAGCCTCTATATTCTACCGTGTCATTGGTGCACACTAACTCCAATCGGTTGGCCATCGAGTGTTGGTTCCCTTGTGGGTCCATAAGAATGCTCTCAGCACCTGCACCTTCAAGGCAGTTAGAACCATTAAAATAGAGTGTCCCAAAATTAGAGCCTAACGTTACATCAATTGAACTACTATCTAAGAAATTAGTCCTATCATCTACTATAATACAGGATAGTTCATTAGCTGGATTATGGGAGGTAATTTCCAACTATGTGCATGTCAAAGTTTCTTCAACTGTTTCTCCATGGAATTCCCCAAAATAGGTCTCTGTAGCATAAATATTGAAACTATACTTCCCAAGGATAGATTTGGTAAACATTACAGGTTCGTTGGGATCGTGTAGCTCTGTCACTACATACTTCATGTATCTCTCGCGATCAATTCTCAGCATATCACCTTTCCCCTTCTGAGGCAGCAAGAGATGGGACCAATCAGTTGAGAAGTATCCATTCAATTTCACTGACCAATCCCTGCTAAGCAACATTCCATAAGCCTCGGGTATATCGACTACCACTATATCAATGAATTGTGTGTACTGTGGTTTAGTAGCCATATGAATCAACACATCTTTCAATTCTCCAATTACTTTCACATTTTTCCTATCTAATTGCATGATTTGAGTTCCAGTTTTTTCAGGTATCGCCTGAAGCCTTTTAGCAATAGCATAAGGCATAATAGTGGATGAGGCATTGGAATCTACCAAGCAATTGTGGACATTCATGTTGAAAATTTCAAACGTGATGAGGAATGATGGAGTCATAGATTTCGATTTCCTCCCTATCATGGCTGCGCTGACATCTTGGGGTTTTCGATTCATTTTAGATAACATGGCCTCCATAGCTAATGGTATTTGGGCTACACTAGTGGTATTAATAGGTTTAGACATTGGCTTCTTGGTTTGGGTGCTTGAGGTGGTGGTGGTTTTGCAGTTCCACTCATCCATATCTTTCAGTAGCAAATCACTTTGCTGCGTTAATTTTAACAAGTCAAAATATGTGATACTAGCCCTAGACTTCTTGAGATCATCCACAATATTGTAATCAATGTTATAAACAGGATAGGGCAGAGTAAACATGCCTGTTTTTCCATTCTTAGGTGGCAGTTTACCATCTTGAGTAGCCTTCGTTGCAGTGGGAGATGCATTTTCTTTCTCTGGGTGACTTCCAACAGGGGTATTCTTGGATTGACCGCCAGGTCTACTCTTCTCGACAAGAACTCTGGGAGCGGATGCTTTCACAGGGTGAACATCTTGCTTTGTTCGGTCTAAGGGCTTTGTCACACATAGGAGAGGCCCTTTACTTCGTGTGTGGATTTCATTAGCGTTGATTTCTGCAGTGTTATCTCCTTCGTTATCGTTCTCATTACTATGGAAATCCCACAACACATTAATTTGGGTTTCCTCATCCGAGGGTTCTTCTACTTGGTATTCCTCCTCGTCTCCTTGTTCTGGTTTGAGCTCCAGTGTAGGTTCTTCTTTGTTAAGGAGCAAACCAATGAGAGCCAACTCTTCTGTGTTTAAAGCCCCTTCATTAGGTAGAGAAGGCAATGCAAGTTGACCATGACCACCTTCTATTTTCTTCCGATAGAAAGGTTTGAAGGGTTTTTTGTTATTATAATCTCCTCCATTCCCACTTGTACTCTCTCCAACATTTCTTTTCATATCGATGACTGTGTTTCTTAGTTTCTTAATGATCCGATGCAAACCTTCCAGATCTGTGGCATCTTTTTCTTTGGTCTCAGCCACTTTGTTGCCACTCCCACTACTCTTTTTGGATGATTGAGAGGCTTTATTCACTTCAATTGTATAATGACATGCTGTGAGGTTGATCATTTCATTTTCAACTTTCACCGCTTTATCAATAGCACCTTGTAAGGTTTGCACATTACTCCTTTTAACCCACACCGTTGTAGGGACAGGGAGAGTAGAGACATAGAATTCCATGAGCACTTCATCAGTAGGTCTAGCATTAGCTGAGATTCTGTTGAATAGAGTGTTGAATCGGATGTTAAAATCCTTAACTTTTTCATTGGTTTCCATTTTCAAACGGGATAGTTCTAAAACTAAGGTCGTAGGTGTTTTGTCATCACCAAACTTGTCTAAAAAGGCCTGCTGAAAAGCATCCCAAGAGGTGATCGACCCTATTCTCAAGCTGAATACCATGTCAAGGCTACACCAGTCAAAGTAAAAGAGAATAGGTGGCACACTACATCTTCATCAGCGACTCTCAACCTATGTAAGGCTAGGAAGAAAGAGCGAATATGGTTATCAGTGGTATCTCCCCACTCAAGGTCGAAATTAGGTAGCACTCTTTCTGCATTTTTGGGTAAGGGATGCTCTGCCCAAGTACCGCTACAACATCCTGTGCAAGCCAGGGAGGGAATGCTCCTGGAGGAGGTGGGGATTGATTCCCACTTGGAGGAAGAGGTGGAGGCTGATTCCCACCTAGAGGAGGAACATTGCCCATATTATTGACAGGGAAGTTTTGGTTGGATGCTTCTCCGTTAGGATTCTCAGAATCAAGCAAAGAGTTACTTTTAGAAGGGGAATCCTCAGGAATTTCTTCTCAAGGGGTGTTGATACTTTGCAAGGATTCTAGCACAATATCTTCAAGAGAAGTGGCTGCAGATGTATCTTTGCTTAGGGTAAAGATCCTTGGCTTTCTCTTAGTTGTCAGAGGTAAAGAGTGAAAGATGGAAAGTTGAGAGGGAACGAGCATAAGCCTGAGTAAGCGTTCTGACTGGTTGTTCCCGAGTGACAAGATACTCCCACAGTCTCTCTTCTGTGGGTGATCCAGATACGGACTAAGAGGGATCTATGCTTCTTCGAAATGAGGCTTTTTTAGATGTGTGCCAAGATCTCTCCGACCTTTACGATCCATACATTACTCTTTTCGTATCCATGTGCAAATTTAAAAATGAAATCTTGAAAAGTTGTGGACGGCGGTTCGACCCTCCTTCTAGCACCAATTTGTTGACGCGGCGAATTTTCGCGATGCTAACCAGGGAAACTAACCTGATCATAGGCCCCAATTAGACCTGCTTTCTTTTGGAATGGCTAGCTCCGACGGGTTTTAAGGGACCCTGTAAACTGTTTAAACATGTTGAAAGATTGCTTCCGAGAGGAAGACTTCAATTATATCAAGAAAATAAAATAGCTAACCTTTATGTGTTAAATCCTATCTATACTACTTCTAACTACTCTAATCTAGTCCTAGCTATCCTAATCTATCCTACAGGAGCATAATACAGAGGTTCAAACATCATATATATATATTCGGCAGGAGCGTGATAAAGAAGATTAAACATCATGCATAGATTCAAGTCCAAATGAATCAATCACTGAATTCATAGCTGGACAAGATTGTATTAAAGCTAAATTGCAATCCAATCACTCATATAGGAATCCACATTCTTTTTATGCAATTAAAACTTGCATCTGATGTTTAACTTAGTTTCAAATCAGAGATCATTCACAAGTTAACCATGAAATTGAATCACATTCAATTTAACAAGACTAATAGTGAACGGTAAGTCATCAATATGCATAAATACAAATCACATTTAGATTCATGCTAGCAGCAACACTCTGATCCAAAACAGATAAAAGAACAATCAAATAAGTCTGAAACTAAAGGCTCCTTCTTTCCCCAAAACAGTCCTCCTTATTCACAATAAAGCCCAACTGTTCTTCTCGAAAATCAAAAGCCCTTTCTCCTCTTCGGAGGTAATACTTATGCAAACACCCCTGACTCTAGGTCCACCCTGCCTCTTCATCTTCCCACTATTTCCGATATGCAAATCAAGTACACAGAGATAGGATCGTCAGTGTGACTGCTGACAAGTAGAAAGCATAATGGCCGGATCGATTCATTTCTTGAGGAAGTGAACAGATGTTGGTAAAAGGGGTGATTGTATGTTGCCTTCCCATAATGAGACCGAGACAGTTTTGCTTTTGGAATGTACAGGCAACGCGTGGGATCCCGACCCGTAACGTTTGAGGCCAGACCTTCAAACACAACACTTCTGTATATATGGCTTTTCTAATCCACTCCTGCGCCCTTTACTTCTCACCTGCAAGGATAGCTATCATTAGCTTCATGATTGCGAACAATATAACAAAAATATTTACACATAACATAACGATGCCTTCATTAACTTTTATAAAACTACGGGAGCAAGTACGAAAAGGATGAACACATAAAACCATAGGCAACGCATAGTCTCCCGCTCAATCCATAGGCTTGGCATGGTTTTCGAGGGCTTCCTTTAATCGCAATCGAGTATCGACCCCTCCGTGGTTGCAGGACCCATGCCTTCCACCACCCCGATGTGCGATTACTCTATCGAGACTCCACAGGCCCACCTTTTGCACTAAGACCCCACTCCTTTCTTATATCGCGAATTTTGAAAAACATGGGAGAACAAAGAAAATTCTACCCCTATCACTTAGGTCGAACCTAAAAACTTTATATAATTGGGCATGCTCTCGCCTCTTCGCTAACTACATGACCCTCGAGCTCTGCCGATATGAGATATGCGATGGGGCTTCCGGACCGGAATATATATAATATATATATATATATATATATATATATATATATGTGTTTATTAAAATCATCGGGTCCGGTAGATGGCAGTGCCCTATATGTACATTAGCTTTGGGACAATGTCGACAGTTATAAGTAATTAATACTGTACTCTATATATATATATATATCTGCTTAATAAGGTCGGCGGGTTCGACAGACAAAGGCGCGTTGTATATATAAGCTTTGGGACAAGGACGATAGCGATGTGTGATATAGCTCCGGACCCGACGTGTGTGTGAAGTATGGTTAAAGGTGCCTTCGGGTCCAGAGCATAATGATGTACCTTATATGTATAAGCCCTAGCTCTAGGCCGATCGCGATATGCGACGGGGTTTCGGACCCAACATATATGTATAGTGTGGTTTATAATGCCATCGAGTCCGGCCCTTATGGCATGGTTATTCACCGAGATTGAGTGCGATAAGCGAAAGAGGGATGGTTTATGAATTTTACAAAGGGTTTCCTTTGTAAAGGGATTATAACGGGACAATGGTGCGATAAAGGGTTTTGGAAGCTAAACAAACCCCGATGAGCATATGAATGAAGGGCTTAAACAAGGTTATATGTTAGGGATTCGTCAAGGGGCTTTCACCATTTGTGAATAGAACATTTGACTCTTCGGAGAGCTAAACCCCTTAGGTGAAACAAATCATTCGAAGAGATCAAAGATTAGCTTCTAGGGGATTAGCTTCTAGGGGACCCATCCAAAATTGTTGCCTAGGCAAGTTTTGAATGGGTGGGTGGTTGTGGCCACAACACATACATAAAGACTTTGAAGTGATTTTAGATTCTCTTACCATATTTGTATCACCTTTTCCAATGTTCAACCAAAAATTCCAATCTTATTGAACAAAGGAAAGATCCAATAATCACCACATCGAACATTCATGAAAAATTTGAAGTGTTCTATATGCAAAGGATCTCTACGTTCTAAATCATTTTGTAAACAAAAAAAATTATGTAGCAGGAAGTGGATATTCTCTTGAGACAAAGTAAAATATATAATTCTACTAGAATAATTCAATAGTTCCATTTTAAATTGTGTAACTTTACTATAAAAATCTTTGATTGATGTGTTCAAAGATGCCCCAAAATCATAGAAATGAGGTATTTGGGGAGAATTTCAATCGACTATGATATAGAAGTGAGATATGGCTCATCCAAATGTAACTCGCTCACTGCACACAACCCATAAAATATTTTGCATAAAAGCACTTATAATGGGCTAAATACAAGGATGACTTCATTAGTGTAATAAGAATCAATAAGGGCTCATTTTGACTTAACATCACATCATGCACACTTTTCCCTTTTCATTTTATTGTAAATAAAAATTTTCTATGTTTCCAATTACTAACTTTTAATTGCTAATTTTTAATGGACTTGTGAAGTATTAGTATGGTATGTGATCCACAACTTTGGCATAACTCCAAAAATATTCTCAACTAATATAAATAAAGGTCATATTTAGCTAGACTAGTCAACCACAAATGTTGGCCTTTATGGTTACTCTAAAAGTGTTTTTACCTATCTAGGAGAGTGTTAGGCCTACTAGTACTTTGGTGATGTTTGACAAACATATAGATGGATCAATATGAGTAGAAGCTTAACCTTTGTTAGAGTGATAGCATAGTGCATTCACATAGGAGGTTGTTATCCTATGTGGCATATGACTAATTCAATGGGTGCACACAATGGGGGGAGTTGATTGTTTGACTAGGAGAGGAAACTACCTAGAAGGATGAGCACCAAGCATTTAGTGGAGGGCACTTACCCCTAAGATCATGGGAACATGTAAGTTAGAGGTTGGAGGTTGATACTTGACTCAAGTACACTTGGGTTGAGAAGCACACTTCTTGGAGATTGATTGTGGATTTGGATACATGTTTAGGAAAAGCATTATAGAGATTATCATGGCACAAATTGAGGAGCATTTGTTGCAAGAGGACATGTGGCACAAAACTATACAAGGAGCACCTTACATAAGGACACTTGGGGAATGAACCACAATGTAAAAGGGATAATTGGGGCTAATAACGTGTTAGATATTGCACCATCTTAAAGGAGGGGCATGATGCTTAAAGAAGTATTACAATTAGAAGTGTTTGGTTAAACTTGACTTATTGAAAGAGTTAAAGATTTAGGTCAACAGTGGTAGTTTTGGGTGCATGGTTTTGGTAGCTTATGGTAATAGAGCCCATGGATGCGGGTCCTTCACTCCCAATCTGTGGCACCTACCTCTACCAATGCACCAACTCCTTTAGGCCACTGAACTCGGTCTCCACAATCTGCCCTCCAGCTGATCATAACTCCATCTATCATCAACACATAGGGACTTTTGCCCATTGTTGCTCCTCAACTCTTTTGGGACTTGTCTTTCCAAAATAGTCTACCTATGTTTCTCCAATGAAGACTAACATAGGGTAGGAGGGCTGCCACCTATCACCACCAAATTTCGCTTCTTCAATGATTAACACCATTGTAAAATATGTTCCTCTGGCTAGCCAAACATTCGGCTCCTATCTACCTCTACTAATAGTCTCATTAGTCCACCAAGGAGCTATTTAGACTACACACACTTCACCCAACTTACAGTTGTCCAACGTCCTTGTCCACTGCTATAGGGCTACACTTGGACCCTTTCTCGCTACCCTCCAACAGTCCACAAGGTGTCAAATACAAATCACATCCATATAGCAACAAATTCAACATAAAATCAACATCACCATACCTCAAATTTGGTGTCACTCTGTTGTAGGTTAGAATGATTGGTTAGGGCATGATAACATTCCACATCAACCCTTTCTAACTCCTCTAAATGGCCTCCTAACAGCTGCAATTGCCTCCCTCTTGAGTGTTGTCCCTCTGTGCTTGAGTTCTGGGTTGTTCTAACCCTAGAAACAGGGTTGCAACACCTTCACAACTGTGATCTAGGGCTGCAACCCTCCTCTATTCTCAAAACCAGACCTGCAGCACCTTCAAATGAAGACAACCTGCCACTAAACACACTCAAAACCAACCCATATTATCTCCTTGAAGTCGCGAACTTCCTCTGCTCCTACTCGGCCCCTGAAATAGTTATGAGCAAACTTCAAAATAGCCTTATTTCCAAACTTGACCTTCCTCCTAGAGTTGCAGCTACCTCAGATGTTGATTTACTATGAAATATCGCACTTGGATGATGTATTATGACTCCAAACTCACCTTCTACGTATACACAATAGAAGCGATCCAACAAATTACACAAAGAGGATTCACATTAAAAGGCCTACAATCAATTACACAAATAGGGATTACAAACCTGTCATGTGCCTTGTCAAACTCATGCCTACATGAACCTCATTCCACAAGCCCACACTTTACCTTCAAAAATTCATATCTCCACATAGACAACTCAAATTTTGATGATTTTTGTTGCCTTAGATTCGTCTCAATGCCCTCTATCGTCTCCATCCATCACATGTCTAGCAGGCCTCATGGATTCACATCTACATGCTTGGGTGCAATGCCCACATCTTGGTTTCCAAGCCCACAATGCCCCATTGTGGTGCTCTAACCTCCAAAACCGGAATCCTAGGGCTTGGAGTACCTCCCAAGCTACTAAAAATCAACACTCCCTCTTAGCGAGGGAGGTACTTCGAAGACTAGGAAGTAACTCTTCATCATCATCACTACTCGCAACACTTTTCCAACCCCTAGCGCCCACAACTGCAGCGATCCCTTTAGAATAGAATATGCCTCTCTTGGATGTGTCACTGTCAATGGAATCATATTGCTTCTTCTCCTGAAATGTCTTCCACTCTCTCCATGATTCCTTCTTGGCAACTGTGGGAGCACCCTTGCCCCCCACTAACCACATGCTCTTCTTGGGCTGCAAAGTCTCCTTCTAAACCTGCAAAAACCCTTTAGAAGTCAACTCCCTCTGAGCCTCTAGAACCTAAACCACCTTCTTTGGAACATGTACCTACTCCTTTGAAGCCCGCACCTGCACCTGCTTCTTCGGAACCTACACCTGGTTCTCCATCTTCTTCTTCCCATGATCCATAGGCTTGCCCGTCAGCCTGTATAGACCATGCTCTCTAACTCCAATCACCACACTTATGGAGCTGGAGCCTTTAGGCCTGAGTCTTGCCTTCCCACTCTGGAACAAGACCTCAAACCCCTTTTGCTCGATCGTTGAGACAGATATAACGTTATATCAGAGTCTTGGTATAAACATTACATCCTGGACTCGCATCACATGTCTTGACTCCATCTTGAATGACACAACTTCCGATCCTCAGATCTCCTTCTGACTCTTGTCACCCAACTGTTGGCATTAAGAGACAAGTGTTGTCCTTGATGGCAAATCACAGAGATGACAGATCATAGTGCAGCCGGTGAGTAGCAAGGAATTGATGATCAGACTACAAGAATGTTTGAAAAAGTGAATTATCCTTTATAGATCTGTACGCAGTTTCAGTGAAGCCAAGGCGTGTATACACGCAGGTTGTATGAATGAAAACAACGTATACGCAGGTTGGTCCAAACAAAGTCGCGTATACACGCAGGTTAGACATTACCAAGTCACGTATGCGTATGCACGCACATTCATGCACGGAAAGGCACGTACATGTGGGAGAACTTATTTTTGGTCTGTGGTATTTAGTCCTTGATACCTGAACCTATGGTTTTGGACCATGGTATCTCGTCAGAAGTGATGATCCCTAGTATTGGGTCCATGGTATTGATTTGTTATGGTTTTGGACCGTGGTATTGTGAAAGGCCTAAGACTATAAAAGGAGAAGAAGATCATTATGCAAAGGGACAGATAAAGTCTTGAATATCTGATGAAGTGTGAGATCTAGTATGTAGACAATGGGTTCATGATGCATTGTTTGATCTGAGCTAAGGAGGAATCTCACCGGTTGATGGAGAACAAGATCTAAGGATAGATCGGGATCAAATGGTTTCGAATGAATCATCTTTATATGGTTTGATTATGGATAGACTAGATCTGAATTATTGATGCATGTTTTATTGTACGCATGTTATGATCTAGGTATGACTGATGTCTGAAACAGCCGCAAAGTCATGATTGAATATGTATAGATCTGTACGCGGGTTGGCTTTGGCGAAAGCGCATATATACGCGGGTTTGATTCATCGTAGTAGCGTATACATAATGAAGTATGATGTTTGAAGTTGCAGTTAGGTTTGATTGTTATTACAGAGTTCTGTAGTCTGCTCTGTGTTCTGGTGACTGTGTTGTTGACAGGGTTTCAGTGTTTCAGTGATTCAGAAATTGATGATGCTAGTATTGATTATTTTGTGCCAATGATATTGATGGGTCCAGTATGAAAATTTGATGAGACATGGCCTTCAGATTATGATGTTGTGTTCCATGAGTATCTAATCTGAAAATTTGTGAAACGTGGTACCTGGAATAAGAAAGAGAAGGTTGTTGCCTTTTGTAGGTCGGCACCTATGTACTAGTGCATCAGCTAGTACAAGAGCTAAGGGGGTGGTAGCTCCCTTCCAGTAGCAGCTGGAAAATGAGTAAAGGTTGGAGCATTTCATTAGGCCAAGACCTACGTACTAGTAAATGGATCAGCTAGTACAAGAGCTAAGGGGGTTGTAGCTCCCTTCCAGGAGAGTCTGGAGAACGAGAGAAGGTTGTAGCCTTCTGCAGATAGAAGCCTGCGTACTGGTATAAGACTGCACCCATACAGAACTATTGTAAAAGAAGTTTCTTATTAAAAGAAGATAGAGACGACTTGCAACAGGTGGTTTTCACCCACATTGGGTTTCCACCTTATGTCATGGTGTTCATGTGTGCTTCTTGTGTGTGATGATCTGTTCTGTTTTACTGCACCTGCTTACTATACATATGGTTAAAGAAGGTCTGATGCACTAACTAAAGATCAACATTTAATGGATTAATTGAATCATAAGTATTCTGGATATACGCTAGTTGCATTAGACACAGTTGCATATACACGCGGGTTCCCTTAATTGAAGTAGCGTATATGTGTCTAAGTATGGAAATGAAAAAGTTTTATTGATTTGACAATACTGATTCACCCCCCCCTCTCAGTATTATTTCCAACAATTGGTATCAGAGCAGGTCCTTTGGTAGAAGCTTGATTAAAGGAGATCCGTGGAACTATGGGAAAGAAGCTTAAGAAGAAAGCACCTAAGAAAAAGAAGACATCTCAGAAGAACTATGACAGTGGGTGTATGGATTGGGGAATCTGTGGAAGAAGCACATCAGGTTCAAAATCACTTCAGAATGAAGATGAACAAGATCTATCAGGTATGAATTTGTTATCCTCTGGTGGTACATCTATTTATCCTCTTAAAGATGATGAAAGTGATAGCGAAACAACTGAATTTGTGCTTATGGGTGAACAAGAAAGATATCAAATAGAGGCAGAATTTAAAAGGCTTACAGACAAAATTGGAGATCAACAAGATCTATTGAACAAGAAGGAATGTGCCTTCAAAGAAGAATCTACCAAACTAAAAGCTCAACTAGAGGAGGGAAATAAGGTAAGGAAGTTATTCAAGGAAAAATGTCAAAAGTTGCAGGATGAAGTGACATCATTAAGAAATGAATTCAATGAAAGGAGCACAATCATCAAGAATCTCAGAGATAGATCCAGTTATTATGAAAGGCTTGAAGCTACAATCCGCTCGCTAAAGGAAGATCTTGAAGAATCAAAGAAGCAGAATAAAGGACTACTCCAAGCTATTGAAAAACAAGAGAATGAAGTTCTTGAATTAAGACATCAGTTGGAAGAAGGAAGGAAAGCTGAGGAGAACATAAAGAAGCAGTATCGTGAAAAGGAAGAGCATCTTCAGATTGAGGTAAATATTCTAAATGATAAATTAGAAGAAAAGGATAAGCTCTTACGATTTCAAGACAGTACTAAAATTTTGGACGATATTCTTAGTAGTCAAAGGTCTCCTGCTATCAAAACTGGTCTTGGTTTTTATGAATCTGCTGAAGGTGAATCTAGCTCACAAGGAAAGGCAAGGAACTCTAATGAGAAATCTGAAATGCTCAACAAAGAGATGAGAGGAAAATCCCATCAATAGCCAAGGAAAGAAATAATTCAAAGAAATCTTTTACTTCTCTGATGAATAATGTTGAATGTTATGTATGTCATAATCTTGGACATGTTGTAGCCAGATGGGAAAGAAGAATGGTTCAAGATCATCACACAGAAACATCATCACATTACTTTCAGGGATATTGTTTTTCTTGCAATATGTTTGGTCACAAAGCTGTTGATTGCTACAGAAGGAATATGAAACATGTAAGGTGTTATGCATGTAACAAGCTTGGACATATAGCAAAGGAATGCAGGAATAAAGTACGGGCACCATACCAAAAGGAGAAAACTTCATCACGCTTGAAGATATGGAAGAAGAAGGAAGTACAATCAGAAAGATGTGGCACAGCACAATATACTCAGACACAGCACAACACAGACATAACAGACTCTGGGGGAGCTAAAAATATAAAACTGCAGTGTTTTGAATCTCATACGCAAGTTCCATAAATAGAAGTCGCATATATATGCGAGTTGGCCACTACGCAGTCGCGTATATGTCAGTCTGAGGAAAAGTAGTAGGGATAGAGCTCAGGAAAAAGGGTCTGATAGAATGCAGTCCATTTGCTCTGTTTGATAATTGTTACAATCTGCTAATGATGTGTGGAAATATCTTGATACTCCTAAAAAGTTTAGAAGTATTTTTTATCCTAACTTGATGATGATGAAGTCTTGATTCTTATTGCTGATACATGTATGATCAGATCTGACAGTGAACAGATGGGATAGGTTCAGGGGGAGCATATGCTTTTAATGATGCATTGTTGGCATTATGGTTAGTAGTCCTCGGTGATGATGCTTATATGGCTAAGTGATATATCTTGCTATGGTTATGAGTTGTTAATGACAAATCTCATATGTTTCTTGCGGTTACATAGTTGATGTTCAGATCAGATTTATGGTTGATTCTCTGATAATGCATATATGGTGCTTACATGGTGATCTTCATAAGGATAAGGAGAAGTACAAAGCTTGTATACACATCTTCATTACTTGATGATGAGTCTATCATATGTTGCTGTCGTCGTATGCATAAAGATAATATAGTTGATGCAAGTCTCCTATAGTTCTTGGCTCTCACATGGATGAGGATTGTGGCTGTTGATGATATCAAGAAGTCTTGTCAAAAGACCTTGAACTTAAGATACATAGTACTGGATACATGGAGTTGCATTGTCGGAGATATGTTCTTACCTATATGATGATAGGTTGATACTCACATATGATGATTGATAAGGGATATTCCAGCATAATGGATGGTACATAAGATCTTGCAGATCTTGATGATAATGAGATGACTATGGTGTTTTTCACATATGATATAATGCGAATGATTTTGTATGTCATATGCATGATTCTGTTCAAAAGGATGAATTGATATCTATATGCAGACATACCTTGTTATAGGACATTTACAGGTTATTGATCTTGAAGTGGTTGTATACGCGAGTTTCATAGGGAGGATCCACGTATATACGCATGTTTCTGTGGATACAGTCGTGTATATGATGATTTGAAGGAAATCAGTGGGCCAAAATCAGGATGAGAAGAGTCTGACAGAGACCATCTGGCACAGATGGAACAGGTACAGAGGGAGAACATGATTGCTGGTCTAGATGTTGTTCACAGATGCTTATGGAGCAGATCATACATTGTGTTGATGACTATCATGGTCTTATTTAGATGTTTGGTCTCACGTAAAGGTCATATCAAGACTCATGATGTAATAGTGTGTCTCTATCTATTGTAGTCATTTGATGAAATCTCCTTTGATGTAATTTGTACCCCCTCTATGCATAGGAAGGGTGATGAAATATTTCAGTCATGTATTTATTTTATTATCAAGGTCATGTAACGGCCTATGTTGGTTTCCCCACTATGCCCGAGATGGATGATGTTATACTCTTATGTTATCATGTGTAAAACTTGATGTATCCCCACTTGGTTGGGTAGATGAGTCAATTCCCACTTGGTTGGGAGATGGATGTATGTATGAGTCCTTAGTAATAGGAAGGTCAGTTATGATAGAGTCATGTTCTTCTTGTAGAACTTTTTTTTTGCAGACCTTGCTTACAGTCAGGGGGAGCATGAACAACACTCTTCAGCTGAACAAAGTTTTCAGCATGTACACGGAAGGAGCATGGACAGATTGGTACACCTTCGCATATACAAAGAGAGAGCTCATTCAGAGATTTCAGCAGGTACTCAGGGGGAGTATGGCCAGCAGAATGATTATCAAGGAAAGAGATTATCTTGGTCTGCCCTTTGCCCTTGATGTCAAAGGGGGAGAGTGATTTGGTGTTGTTGCCATCAAGTCCAAAGGGGGAGATTGTTGGCATTATGATGCATGTGTTGTACTTGATGGCAACCCACTCGTAGAAGAACATCTCACTTATTTATAACTAGATGAATCTACAGAAGAGATATCAGATGTGACTGAATGCATGGGATGCCGAACAACTCAAAGGAATCAGATGATAGTTCTCAGTATGACAAGTTAGCTTTGCCATCAAGTCCAAAGGGGGAGATTGTTGGCATTATGAGACAAGTGTTGTCCTTGATGGCAAATCACACAGATGACAGATCATAGTGCAGCAGGTCAATAGCAAGGAATTGATGATCAGACTACAAGAATGTTTGAAAGAGTGAATTATCCTTTATAGATCTATACGCAATTTCAGTGAAGTGAAGGCGCGTATACACGCAGGTTCTGTGAATGAAAATAGCGTATACGCAGGTTGGTCCAAACAAAGCCGCGTACACACGTAGGTTAAACATTACCAAGTCGCGTATGCGTATGCACGCACATTCATGCACGGAAAGGCGCGTACATGTGGGAGAACTTATTTTTGGTCCGTGGTATTTAGTCCTTGGTACTTGAACCTATGGTTTTGGACCATGGTATCTCGTCAGAAGTGATGATCCCCAGTATTGGGTCCATGGTATTGATTTATTATGGTTTTGGACTATGGTATTGTGAAAGGCCTAAGACTATAAAAGGAGAAGATCATTATGCAAAGGGACAGATAAAGTCTTCAATATCTGATGAGTGTGAGATCCAGTATGTAGACAATGGGTTCATGATGCATTGCTTGATTTGAGCTAAGGAGGAATCTCACCGGTTGACGGAGAACAAGATCTAAGGATAGATCGGGATCAAATGGTTTCGAATGAATCATCTTTATATGGTTTGAATATGGATAGACTAGATCTGAATTATTGATGCATGTTTTATTGTACGCATGTTATGATTTAGGTATGACTGATGTCTGAAACAGCCGCAAAGTCATGATTGAATATGTATAGATCTGTACGCAGGTTGGCTTTGGCGAAAGCGCATATATACGCGGGTTTGATTCATCGTAGTAGCGTATACATAATGAAGTATGATGTTTGAAGTTGCAGTTGGGTTTGATTGGTATTGCAGAGTTCTGTAGTCTGCTCTGTGTTCTGGTGACTGTGTTGTTGACAGGGTTTCAGTGTTTCATTGATTCAGAAATTGATGATGCTAGTATTGATTGTTTTGTGCTTCAATGATATTGATGGGTCCAGTATGAAAATTAGATGGAACATGGCCTTCATATTATAGTCTTGTGCTTCAGGAGTATCCATTCTGAAAATGTATGAAACGTGGTACCTGGAGGAAGAAAGAGAAGGTTGTTGCCTTCTGTAGGTCGACACCTATGTACTAGTACATCAGCTAGTACAAGAGGTAAGGGGGTGGTAGCTCCCTTCCAGTAGTAGCTGGAGAACGAG
>APFE031477344.1:0-13068 GCA_000404065.3 Pinus taeda
GAGGTGGAGGAGGAGGTTGTGGAGGAGCTGGAGTTGGAGGAGGAGATGGTGGTGGTGGTGGAGGAGGTGGTGGTGGTGGCGGAGGTGGAGGTGGAGGTGGAGGAGGTGGAAGAAGAGGAGGTGGAAGTGGAGGAGGAGGGGTAGGTTAAGGACTAGGAGGATGAGGTGGAGGATAGGGAGGAGGTGGAGGATGTGGTGAAAGAGGAGGAGGTGGTGGTGGAAGAGGCGGTGAAGCTCGAGCTGGAGGAGGAGGGGGTGGACAGTGTGGAGGTGGAGGTGGTAGAGGTGGTGGTGTAGGTGGAGGTGGTGGAGGAGAAGGGGTGGCAGAGGTAGTGGAGGTCGATGTGTTAGGTGGAAAAAGAGGCGGAAGAGTTGAAGGCGGAGGTTGAGGTGGAAGTATAGGAGGTGGTAGGCAAAATGACAATTAGCTCCACCTCGTCGACCTCCACCTCTACCTCCACCTCCTCCGCCACCTCCACCTCTCCTCTTCTTCCTCCTCCTCCTCCTTCTCTTCCACCTAACCTCCACCTCCGCTTGTGCCACCTCCTCCTCCACCTCATCCCCTTCCCCCTCCTCTTGCACCTCCAAGTCCTCCGCCATCGCGTGCACCTCCTCCCTGTCCTCCTTGACCTCCACTTGCTACCCCTCCTCTTCCTCCCCCATCTTTGCCACCTCCTCCCCCTCCTCCTCCTTCATCTCCACCTCCCCCTCTTCCTCCTCTCCCTCCTCCACCACCTCCACCTCCTCTACCATCCCCTGCACCTTCTCCCGCTCCTCTTCCACCACCACTTCCTCGTCTACCACCTCTTCCTCCACCTCCACCTCCACCTCTGTGCCCTCCTCCTCTCCCTCCTCCCCCTCCTCCTCCTCTGCCTCCTCTTCCTCCACCATCTTCGCCACCTCCTCCTCCTCCCCCACTTCCTCCACCCCCTCTTCCTCCTCTTCCACCTCCATCGCCACCTACTCTTCCACCTCCACCTCCACGGCCTCCCCCTCCACCTCCACCTCCACCTCCTCTCCCTCCACCTGCACCTCCACCTCCACCTCCTCCACTATTGCCTGCACCCGCTCCCTCTCCTCCTTCACCACCACCTCCTTCTCCTCCACCGCCACCTCCTTTTCCACCTCCTCCTCCACCTCTACCTCCACCCACTCCACCTCCACCTCCTCCCCCTTGCCCTCCTCCTCCTCCATCTCCACCACCATCTCTTGCAGCCCCTCCCCCTCCTCCTCCTCCTCCACCACCACCCCCTCCTGCACAACCTTCTTAGCCTCCACCTCCCCCACCTCCTCCTTCTCCACCGCTGCTTCCTCCCCCTCCTCCTCCTTCGCCACCTCTTACTCCTCCATCTATGCCACCTCGTCCTCATCCTCCTCCTCATCCTCCATCTCCACCTCCATCTCCTCCTCCTCCACTTCTTCCTCCTATTCCACCTCCACCTCCACCTCCTCTTCCATCACCATGACCACCTCCTCCGCCTATGCCTCCACCGCGAGTCTGAGCACCACCTCCTCCTCCTCCTCCACTACCACCACTACCTCCTCCTCCATCGCCAATTCCTTCTACACCTCCACCTGTGCCCCCTCCTCCTCCACCTGCTTCATCACCGTTGCCTCCACCTCGTGAGCCACCTCGATCTCTCCTCCTCCTCCTCCTCCTCCTCTTCCACCTAGACCTCCTCCTCCACCTCCTCCTCCACCACCACCTCTTCCACCTCCACCCCCTTCTCCTCCTCCACCTACTCCGCAAGTCCACCTCCTCCTCCTATAACTCCACCTCCTCCTCCCACTCTTCCTCCCCATCCCCTCCTAAATAAACATGAAAAAAATATCATTTCATTCTCTTTACTTATAATATCAATTGATTTTCACATTTCTTTAAAATAATAATTTCGATGTCAATATATACATAATATTCTAACAAATAATATATATATATCTATCTATATATATAATTGTAATATAAATAATTAATTATGAAAAAAACAATTTATTAATACAATTTTATACTCAATATTTATTCTTAATAAGCATAACTATTTTTAAAATCAACTTATAAAATTATATAAATCCTTTAAAAAAATAAAATAAACAAAATGCACAATTACGATAGACAAATTATGCAAACCCCAAATATAAATAACCTACAGCACAATGAAACTTCAAAATACATCCATTAGTCATAACGATAAGCCTAAATACAATGGAATACCTTCACGCATATTCTATGGATTGATGTGGTCTCAAATGGAATAACAAATATCTTCTCGTCATTGGACCAAATAAAATTAAAGTGGCCGAAACACAAGATTACCAAAACAGCACTATGCCTTCATAACCTTAGCCGCTAAGATGTATTTCTAATGTAGCGGCAGCCCTATATAACCATTCAGCTTTTGCTATTATTTGTGTTTATATTTTAAAAGCAAATTTAATTGGCTGAGTGAATTAATTGTAAAATAAGGTTAAGTGGCCGAAACACAATTACCAAAACAACACTATGGCCAAAACAACACTATGGCTTCAATACCTTCGCGACTAAGATGTATTTCTAATGCAGCGGGAACGCTATATAACCATTCAGGTTTCGCTATTATTTGTGTTTATATTTTAAAAGCAAATTTAATTGGCTGAGTGAATTAATTGTAAGTGAGTGTGAGGACACACAAATCTTGAGGACTAAATTACCCATAAACATAAACCCTATCCATAAACGCTGTCCATAAACGTGCAAACAAAATTATCATAAACGCCGTCCATAAACGCTGTCCATAAACGTGCAAAAAAAATTATCCATAAACGCTACGCTATCCATATTTGCCGGAAAAAATTATAAAGAAGGCTCGAAGAAGAGGAACGGCTTAACTTAAGATAATTCAAAAAAGTATCCATAAACGCTATTCATAGTTCTGGAAATAAATTATAAATAAGGATTTATTTAAAACAATGCTCAAAGAAGAAAGAGGCGTGGCTAAAGAACGTGAAGATAATTCGAATGCACAGAAATGTCTTCCTTACCTCGAAAAGAAATGGCGTGGACTGGAGCGTTTATCGAACACATAACCTTCATGGCATGGACCCGAGCGTGGATCGAACACATGACCTACATATACAGGAGCGTGGATTTAACACATGACCTTCGGATATTCACTCTGATGCTCAGCTTTCCCTCGACGCCCTCCCAACAAACATATCTTCCTGAATTATGAAAAAGATACATACAGAGCCAAAAAGATACATATCGCCAAAGAGAGATTCCGATTGCGAAATCCGCATTGAACAATGAAGGAAAACGCTATGAAAAAAATTCTCATTGGTCGAATTCCGCTGTCACTTAATCAGTGATTAACGACAATTTGAATTTAAGATCCCTGACACCTTAAGAAAAGCAAAAACTAACTCAATTTTAAAAGCCGAATATTAATTCCATTCTTGAAAGATTAACAAACAAAAGAAAAGTTTAACCGTTGAAATTAAAAAAAATAAAGCACATAAAAAAATTTATAAAGTAAAAGATTAAAAGTAAAATTTACAAAGAACAATTCATTGTTTTTAAGAAAATATTGGCAATTTGAAATACTAAAAGTTAATGGTAAAATACAAATTTAGAAGTAAAACTTTATATTTATAGCATGGCAATAACATTATAAGAGAAAGAATTCACAGAATTACTCACCACCAAAAAAAGTGATTATAATTTTTTTCTCTCAAAAATAAAATTGTCAAAATATAATTTGATGATATGTTGTTTAATAACAAAATTCTTTATTAGAATTCATATGGTTTAATAATATTTTTTAGTAATAAAATAGTTTTTTATTAATAAATAAAGTTATATACACTAACAATTCTTTTTATTAGTAATTAAAAAATAATTAGTTTATAACTTTTTTTAAGAAATTTTAAATGATAAATTCATGTGGTTTAATAATAATTTTCAGTAATAAAATAATTTGTTTTATTAATAAATAAAGTTATATGCATTAACAATTCTTTTTATTAGTAATTAAAAAATAATTAGTTTATAGTTTTTTAAAGAAATTTTAAATGATAGATACTATAAATAATTTACTTATCTCAAAATGAATCTATTTTTTTCAATATTTCTAAGAGCTTTGCAAAACTCTAGTAGTCTCAAAAACTCTAGCTACTTAATCACTAACAGTTTTTTTAAGTACAACCAATCAGTTATTGGATTAAAACAATGAGGGCAATTATAAGGAAACACTAATCGAGTTTCCCAATAATATCTTGATTTGAAAAAAATATATATTAACAGATGTATTTATATATTCATTAATTATAATGAATTTGTTATTAGATATTTGTCGATATTGTGCTCTATATTAACCTCCACAAATTGTCTCCCTTATTTAATGTAACATTTGACCACTATGACAAGTATAATATCTGATACAATATGTTTCTCTTAACCAAAAACCATTATGAATGTCAAATCATTGATATGACACATAACCATTAATTTATTGTGATCATTCATACTCTTAGACAAATACAAACCCTTTAATATTGCAACCTCTAACCACTATTACCATTAAGAAAAACTAACATTGATCACTTGATTATTTTCAAGGGATTAACTGTAAAATTAATTAAACCATAGTGCGATATAATGAATTCTAAAAACTATGACGCATAGTAGCCATTGTAACTCTTGAAATGTTACAACACACATCAATTTTAATATCGAACACATTAACTATAACATTAAAGTTATAGCTTCTATGTACTTAAAGTGGTCTAGCATAGTCAGGATAAAGATGAATGAAGTGTAATTCCAAATTAATTCCCATAAAAAAGGAATATAAGAAATGTTGAGAATTTTGGAGACAATATTTTGATTATTGATATTGACCCAGAAAGCACTTTTCACGACTCAAGATCATTAGAGTCAACATATGGTAATGATCTTGACTAGTAATGATGGTGTATATTTTGTAGACCTTTTAAAGTCTTAATGTTAGTGTGTGAATTTCATTTTAGTTATTATTTCTTGATGCTCTAATTTTATAAATAATTATACTTTTTTTCTATTTTATCCTTCCTTGCATTAAAAAATATTCTCTATTTGGTTTCTATTTATTTATCTTTATGTTATTGGGTTAAATATATATTGTTAAAATAAGTCTTTTATATCTTACTTTTTTTTTCTTATTTCTAATTTTTTTCCTACTGAGCATTAAATTAAATGTTGAGTTTTGAGTCAAATCTAAGACTAAGGCTTGCTCTTCTACTACTTTTGTTGATATGTCAACTATTAGGGATATATATTCGAAACACATTACATAAAACATGTAAGCAATCTCATTTTTTTTATTTAGCAATGACATTCAAAGGAAGCAAAACACAACAAAAAGGGATGATAGTATAAAAAGTACTTACATAAAACATGTATGCCATGTCATTTATTTATTTAGCAATGACATTCAAAGGAAGCAAATCACAATGGAATAGAATGATAGTATAAATATTTCTTCTCCTTTAACCTTCTTAGATTCAACAATAGTGTTATGTTTTTTTGTTATTTTTTCACAATTATGTAGCATAATGTTAACAATTAACTTTTCAGATATGCATGATATCTATTATGCCATTCAAAATAAAATGTTAAAATCGAAATAAGAATTTACATTCTGATTTTTAAATTAATAAATATATTAAACAAAACTCATTAAAATAAATCCCCATTCAAAAGGATAGGTTACCATTGTCATTTTGGATGAATAAGGAGAGTCTCTAACATTAAACTCACTGTGCTAGAAGAAATTGCTCAAATTACCGTGATGACAAAAATATACAACTGAGAAAAACACATTGGTGACATGTTGAATATGAATCCGTATGGATGTAAAAATTAAAATAACTCCATTTTGTTCCCCTCTTTAGTAATTTGGTTAGCCTTGAAGCAAAATTCACCAGTTAGCCCACAAGAAATCTTCAGAAATCTTCCAACAAATAGAGGGTACCTCAACACGTACAAAAAATGTTTCATCCCTCATTGCACATTCAATTGTCCCTGAAAATATCTAAATTTTGGTATGTCTACTCTTTATATGTAGACCGGGAAGATGTTCTCTATCAACCTACAACTCACCAAATGTTTACAGAATCAGTTTATAATCTAACATAATATTCCCAGTTTTACCACCAGCTTGAGAAGAAGAAGCAGATATACTTTTACTGCTTTCATATGTTTAAGAGGAAGAAGAAAGGGAAGCATAATTTTACAACGCCATTTATATTTGACCTATCAGTACCTCTGACATAATCTCCTAATAATATGAAAGAAAATATTCACAGATCTCCTAAGAATATCAAAGAAAATATTCATGGAGTTAAAAAAAAAAGGTGAAGTAAACATCTACAATCAATGGGAATGAAATCTTGGCACGTATTCAACTTGAAAACCCACAACAAAAATAGAATCTACACTAAATTGCATGAATTTTCTTTAGCATACCATAGAAAAGCCTAGAAAATGTCGATAACTTCTAGCATAATCTATTGAGCCTGACGTCTTACAGTTTCTTGGACATGGAACAAATGTATTCATTGAAAGAATAACATAGAAAATGATGGTAGTTCAACAAATACAAGAACATAAGAAATCAACTCCACACGAACATGACATAGAAAATGGAAGTTCATCATAGGCATAGGACCAAGGATAGTAAACTAAACCCAACAGGAGAAAAATCATGTTTTGATCATTGACTTCACTTTTGATTCACCCCTTGTTACTATCCTTAACAATTATAGAATAAAATTACGGTCAAGATAAAATGCGATGTACCTATACTTAGGAAGTTGTCGAAACATTCTAGGTTGGATGACATATTAATGGAAATGCCAATGAAAATCAATTTAGGAGTATAGGTTACTTCAACCTCACCATTAAATAATCAACAAGTTCATTGTGTATAGTCAAATACACTTAGTACTCCGTCTATGATATAAATAAGAATAGTAAAACATACCTCGTGAGAAACCCAACCATATCATGCTTCAGGCAAACATATATTTAAAACCGTAGAAATATTTGTGAGAGCAACCAAGAAAATATAAAAAAGAAATGAAGTTCGATTGTAACAAGATTCAACAGAAAAAACAACAAGAAATGGAGATTTGGTTTCAATGTTAGAACTAAGAAATAAAACAACTTAATATAAACATTAGAATAAGAAATAATGATCCACCTTTTGTTGTCCAACAATTAGTACATAAGTCGGTTGACCACAATGAGAAACACAATTCTTAACTAAATGGATTGGAAGACAAAGTGATAGCTCAAGAAATTAATAACTATCCATTATAATTCAAAAGTCTCACCAATAATTTTCCCAAACAAAGAAAGAATTAGAAAAGTCATTAGATCATGCAAATACACTTAGCATAGCTCTTAAAAATTGGCAAACATATTTAACATCCACATGCAATTCGATAAAAAATTAAAGAATTTCTAATTTTAGAATTATACCCTCGAAGAGTAACCCTATCGTTCCCTCCCATTCTCTCTCTCTCTCTCTCTCTTCCACTCGCACTCCCTCTCTCCCACCCTCTTTATCCATCCCCTTGTGTGCTACTCTCTTTATCTCAGTCACTCTACTCCCCATTATCTCTTTACCCGTTTACCTCACGCTATACCACCCTCTCCATTTCCTTCTCCCCCAATCCCCCTCTCTCACCCTCCCCCTCTCCCAATCACTCGTTACCTACATCTATCCATCAAATTAGCTCTCTCTCTCTCTCCCTCCCTATCTCCCTCTCTCTCTCTACTCTCTTGTTCCCTTCTCCATTTCGCAGCCTCTCTCTCTCCACCTCTCTATTCTCTTACATGCTAAACCTACCTCTACATCCCTCTCTTTCCCTCTCCATTTATCTCACCCTTTTTATCCCTCCCTCACCCTCCCCCCACATCTCTCGCTATCTCTCTCTCTCTTTCCCTCCCTCTCTCTCTCTCCTTCTCCCTCTCTCTCTTTAACTCCCTCCCTCGCTTGCTCTCTCCCTTATTATACTATCCTATTACCCTATCCCTCTCCAACACTAAGTCTATCACTCTCTCTTCCCTTACATTGTTCCCCTCCCTCTACCTCCCTTTCTTTCTCCCTCTCCCTCCATCCTACTCCCTCCCTTCCCCATATGTTTCTTCTTCTTGGACTTACATTTCCGATGTTCTGATAAAATTATAAATAGTTGGAACCTTTACTGATTACATAACGACTAGGTGAATTTGAATGTCATTTAGGACACTCTATACTACTTCATTTTGTCACATCCTGTAATACTTTATTCAAATTTTTTTAGCGTCTGTTTTTCTTACTATTATATATGAATTTTATGGCTTCTATTTTTTGTGTTATGGAAACACTTCTTCTTACTTTAAAGAATTTATGAAAACGTTCCAATTCACATCATCAAAGTAGTGATATTGGAGTATTCCACAATAGATATAATATATTAATCTATTACAACATTTATGATAAAGCAAATGTCATTCTCCATGTCTTGGTCCATTCCTTGGGAAAATGCTGCCAACCCCATAGTTTTCGAAGTGATTTACAATCATATCATTTATATGTCCATGATAGTACTTATTCTAGTACCCATTTGGAGGCATGAGCTTCTCCTACTATTGGTGCAAACATAATAAGAGTTTCATCTACAAATTGTTGATAAAATGCAATTTGATCATCCCCGTGAAGTTACATACCCCTAGTTTTGTTTGAGGGTACCACAACCTTAATAGCTCAACTCATTCCTTTTTCCATTAGAAAGAAGAAGTAGGATAATAGGTCCCCTTGTCTAATTCCACAAGGCGGACTAAATGTTGAGGAGGGTGGTCCATCTATGAGAATCAAGAAGAAGGCCTTGTAAATAAGAGAGATAATCTAATTTTTCTATTTGTCAGAAAACCCAAAGGTGAAAAGGATGTGATAGATGTATTGCTAGTTGAGTCTACCAAAATAATTGGGCATGTCAATCTTAATTACCATACCCAAATTTTGAAATCTTTATAGATTGAATCAATTCATGGGCCAAAATGATGCTATAAAAGATTTTTCCACCTTCACCATAACTAGATTTCTCCTAGAAGATGAGATTTCTCATGTCTTCCTTAGGAATTTGTGTGAAGTAGGCAGCATTATGTTTGTTAGTATTCGGGATGTTATGTAAACTCCCAAACAAATTCCCAAACATGTGACTTAATGATGGTCTAATATGATTGAAAGATGTCTAAGGCAAAGCCATCTCGAATAGGTGTTTTTCTTTGAACATTTAAATGGCTACTAGTTCGATGTAATCAAACTGGGGATGTTCTATGTAATTCTTTCAATGGAATCCCTTAAATACCATTTTTTTTTAGTGAGAAAAATATTAGTAGTAATTTTTCAATTCCTTTTCAATGCTAGCATCTCACTATAACTTAAAGCCCTAATTGTGTTTTAGGGCTGAAATTGTGTTATGATGTTGATGTTAAAACATGGATAAATGGAATAATTGAATGTTCTTCTGTCCTTCATTTAGCCATCAATATTTTAGTTATTTTGCATAACATCCCCAATACTCACAAACAAAATACCACCTAATTCACATGTATTTCTAAGGAAGACATGTCAAAGAATGTAAAATCTCATCTTCTAGGAGAAATCTAGTTATGGTGAAGGTGGAAAAACTCTTTATAACATCCTTTTGGCCCATGAATTAATTTTACCTATAAAGGTTTCAAAATTTGGGTTTAGGATTCAGGGTTTTTGTTTATGCTTCGCAGTTTATGGTTTATAATACTTCAGAAAATATTTTTAATAAACAGTTAAATGAAAGTTACAAAACTCTTTTTAAAATGTTATAAAATGATTAGTATTTAGGGTTTGGGGTTTAGGGTTTAGGATTTTTAATTTAGGGTTTATAACGCTTTCGTAAAAGATTTTAATAAAAACTTAAATAAAATTTACAAAACCCTTTTTAAAATGTGATAAAATGCTTAGCATTTAGGGCTTACAGATTAGGGTTTGGGGTTTAGGATGTAGGGTTAAGGGTCTAGGATTTAGGGTTTTGGGTTTATGGTAAAGTGTTTAAGGTTTATAAAATGCTCAGGGTTTAGGGTTTTATAGTTTAAGGTTTAGGGTTTATGTTTTAGGTTTTATGGTTTATAACGCTATAGTAAATTCTTTTAATAAACACTTAATTAAAAGTTACAAAACACTTTTTAAAATGTTATAAAATGATTAGGGTATAGGGTATAGGGTTCAAGATTTAGGGTTTATGGTTTATAATACTTTAGTAAATTCTTTTAATAAACACTTATATAAAAGTTATAAAACCATTTTTAAAATGTTATAAAATGTTGAGGGTCTAGGGTTTGTGTTTTAGGGTTTAGGGTTTAGGGTTTAGGATTTATGGTTTAGGGATTATAAAAATTTAGTAAATGCTTTTAATAAACATTTAAATAAAAGTTGCAAAACACTTTTTAAAATGTTATAGAATACTTAGGGTATAGTATTTACACTTTAGGGTTTAGGGATATGGATTTATGGTTTAGAGTTTAGGGTTTAGGGTTTATAGCACTTTAGTAAATGTTTTTAGTAAACACTTAAATAAAAGTTACAAAATGTTTTTACAATTGTTATAAGATGCTTGTGGTTTAGGGTTTAGGGTTTAGTGTTTTAGGTCTAAGGCTTAGAGTTAAGCGTTTGTGGTTTAGGATTTATGGATTAAGGTTTATGGTTTTGGGTTTATAACACTTCATAAAATTCTTAGGGTATAAGTTTTAAGATTTTTGGTTTAGGCTTTAGGGTTTGGGATTAGGGTTCATGGTTTCGAGTTTAAGAACATTAGTAATTGTTTTAATAAACACTTAAATAAAAGATACAGAAAACTTTTTAAAATATTATAAAATTCTTAGAGTTTAGTGTTTAGGATTTGGGGTTTAGGGTTTATGGTTTAGGATTTGGGGATTAAGGTTAAGTTTTAAGAGTTAAGGGTTTAGGGTTGAGGGTGTAGGGATCAACCACCTCACCTTAATGGGGTATATAATGCTACATATTACACATATGCATTCATCCCATGTAGCCTCAAGGAGCTAAGAAGAAAAATAAATAAAAGAAAAAACGTTTATGAAGAGGGGTGAGAAAACAATGGTCAAGATATCTTGTGTACCCCAATTTACTCCCTCCTATACTTACATACCCAGGTGTGGCCTTCCCTTATTATAGATACTCATAAAATTCTTAGGGTTTATGGTTTATGGATTAGGGTTTGGGGTTTAGGGTTTACGATTTAGGGTTTATAACATTTTAGTAAATTCTTTTAATAATTACTTAAATAAAAGTTACAAATAGTTATTAACATGTTATAAAATTATTATACTTTAGCATTAAGGGTTTATGATTTATAACACTTTAGCAAAAATTTTTAATATACACTTAAATAAAACTTACAAAACACTCTTTAGAATGTTATAAAATAATTAGGGTTTATGTTTTAGGGATTAATGTTTAGGGTTACAAAACACCTTTTAAAATGTTTTGAAATGCTTAGGGTTTAGGTTTTAGGGTATAAGGTATAAGGTTTAGGGTTTGGGGTTTAGAGTATAGGGTTTAAGGTTTAGGGTTTATAACAATTTAGTAAATTGTTTTAATTGACACTTAATTAAAAGTTTCAAAGTACTTTTTAAAATGTTATAAAGGCTTAGGGTTTAACATTTAGGGTTTAGATTTTTCAGTTTAGGGTTTAGCTTTTATGGTTTAGGGTTTATAACAGCTTAATAAATTATTTTGATGAATAATGAAGTAAAAGTTACAAAACACTTTTTAGAATGCTATAAAATGCTTAGGGTTTAGGTTTTATAAGAATTTAGTAAATTCTTATAATAAACACTTAAATAAAAGCTAAAAAACACTTTTTAAAATGTTATAAATTGCTTAGGGTTTAGGGTTTATGATTTGGGGTTTGGTGTTTAGAGTTTAGGGTTTAGGGTTTATAACACTTTAGTAAATGATTTTAATAAAAACTTAGATACAAGTTACAATATTTTTTTAAAATGTTATAAAAATATTAGGGTTTATCATTTAGGGTTTAGGGTCTATGGTTTAGGGTATAGAGTTCAAGGTTTAGGGTTTAGGGTTTGTGGTTTATAGTTTAGGGTTCACAATGTATAACACATTAGTAAATTCTTTTAATAAACACTCAAATAAAAATTACAAAACACTTTTTAAAATGTTTAGGATTTAGGGTTTAATGTTCACAGTTTGAGGTTTAGGGTTTAGTATTTCTAATTTAGGGTTTAGGGTTTAGGGTTTAGAGGTTAGGGTTTAGGATTTAGGGTTTGGCATTTAGGGTTTAGGGTTTAGGATTTAGGGTTTAAGGTTTGGGGTTTTGGGTTTAATGTTTAGGGTCTACAACATTTTTGTAAATTCTTTTAATAAACACTTAAATAAAAGTTACAAAATAGTTTTTAAAATGTTATAAAATGGTTAGGGTTTAGGTTTTATGGTTTATGGTTTAAGGTTTGGCGTTTAGGGTTTAGGGTTTAGGGTTTATGTTTTTGTGTTTAGGGTTTAGGGTTTTGTGTTTATGGTCTAGGTTTTACTCTTTATTGAATTCTTTTAATAAACACTTGAATAAAAGTAACAAAATTCTTCTTAAACCGTTACAAAATTCTTAGGGTTTATGGTATAGGGTTTAAGGCTTGGGGTTTAGGGTTTAGGGTTTAGGTTTTTGGGGTTTAAGTTCTAGAGTGTATGGCTTAAGGTTGATAAAAATTTCGTAAATTATTTTAATAAAAACTTAAATAATAAGTGATTACAGTTTAGGGTTTAGGGTTTACAATTTAGGTTTTATAACACCTTAGTAAATTCTTTTAACAAGCACTTAAATAAAGGTTACAATATTATATTTAATAGATCATAAAATGCTTAGGTTTTAGGGTTTAGAGTTTGGGGTTTGGGGTTAAAGGGTTAGTGTTTAGGGTTTAGGGTTTAGTGTTTAGGTTATAACACTCTGTTTAATTATTTTAATAATCACTTAAAAAAGTTACAGAAATGTATT
>APFE031477360.1:0-19308 GCA_000404065.3 Pinus taeda
AGAAAAGAGAAGGTTGTAGCCTTCTGTAGGTCAGCACCTATGTACTAGTACCTCAGCTAGTACAAGAGCTAAAGGGGGTTGTAGCTCCCTTCTAGAAGAAGTTGGAGAACGAGAGAGGGTTGTAGCCTTCTGTATGTAGAAGCCTGCATATTGGTATAAGATTGCACCAGTACAGAATCATTGTAAAAAGAAGTTTCTAATAAAAAGAAGATAGAGACGAATTGCAGCAGGTGGTTTTCACCCACATTGGGTTTCCACCTTACATCTTGGTGTTCATGTGTGTTGCTTATGTGTGATGATTTGTTTTGATTTACTGCTCCTGTTTACTGCTCATAGTGTTAATAACGTTCTGATGCACTCATTAAGAAGCAACTAACTTAATTATAAGTTTACTGGATATACGCTTGTTGCATTTCACACAGTTGTGTATACACGCGGTTTTCCTTAACTGAAGTAGTGTATATGAATTTGAATATGGAAATGAAAAAGTTATATTGATTTGATAATACTGATTCATTCCCCCTCTTATTATTATTTCCAACAGATAAATCAATAGAGGAATATCAAACACATGGAGATAGGGAGAGCAGTAAACATATGGGGAGTATGTGTGTTTTCATCAGTGACAAAGGGGGGGGGATTGTTGAATGGTGTTGTCATTTATGTAAAATTTAGTATTTGAAAACTTTAATATATGTCATTTGATTGCATTAATTGGAAGGTATAATGGACAAGAAATCCCAGAAGAGAGGAAAGGAAGCCCAAGTCCAGATGCCCCATACTTGTTGAAGTAGATGAATGTGAAGGATTGTGTAGTTTCAAGCAAGCCCATCATAGGCTAATAGTACTCATCATGCAATTTCCAATGGTATGGGGCATGCCACATGGTTCCCCACAATTGGGGAGATATGCCCTCTCAAAATTGAAGCCCCGAAGTTGTGGACAAGGTGCCACAAAATGAATGATGCTTTGGTACAAATTTTTGGCATTAAAATTTGAGAAAATTATGTTGACCATTAGATAAATTATTATGACCAAATAGACCTCAAAAAGAAAAAAAAATATATTTCGTAAATCATTTCAAAGAGGGGAATTAAGGTCAACCTATCATTTTTGTTTTTTGAATTTTGTCTTGTGTTCAAGTCGACTCCATGCTTTAGGTCAAGTGAACCTGATGAAAGGAGGTGCCAAATCCAATTAAAATGATTCTTTCTATAATTTATTACACAAGACCTACCCAACCCTAGCCCTTACCACAGGCTATAAATAGTGGCCATGATAGCTCATTTGTATTATGATTTCGATCATCAAAATGTCTAAAATTACGAAGGAAGATGAAAAGGAGAAAGCATCTATGTTGTTTGTTATTCTCTTTTGTTGTTCTGGCACATGTCTTCAAAAACATAGTGGAATAAATTCAACATGTTGATCTGTAATGTAATTATGTTCCAATGATGTTTTTTAAATGGTTGTTGGAGTTGAAGATCAATTGAGATGGCATGCTTGTGCATATGACCCCGTGCCACAATGTGTGCAAATATTGGGATGTGCATGAACCTATGTAATAAACACGCACTTGATCTAGTAGATTTAGTGTAAAATCAATCTAAAATTTGATTGTTAGAGAGTGAACAAAGGTTAGACGTAGAGAAATTTTAAATTATATATCCCTTCCCATCAGTGTATAGAGAGTGTGATTGTAATTGTTGCACAACCAGTAGTGTTATGTGCACTAAAATGCCAAATGTCACACACATAGTGTGCGTTGGAGGCCAAATGTAATTTAAGAGAGTTAACAAGGTGTGTTTAGAAGGCCAAAGAAACACAAATATGTTTGGTATTATTGCAACGTGTATATAGTTAGACCATGTTCTATTCAAATGTAATAATCAAGCATTGCCTTGTGTTAATGAGAACCTGAGAAAAGTGAGACTAGAAGACAAAGTTAAAAAAATATATACTTGTGCCAAATATGCATGAGTGAATGGGCATGAATGTTCTAGTATGGTTTAATTTGCAAGAAGCATGAGCATGTATTAATTGTATTTCTATCTAATGTGATTTGAATGACCTATCCCACACAAAGTTTGGTTATGGACTTGGTGCGATGGAGTGTAGGAATGTAAACCTATGTTGATGATTAAATCTAATGTGTGGGTGCAATCTGAGTTTTATGACATCATCTACAAACATATGATTTTAGAGAATCAAACACATATTTAGGTTGTTGTGAATTAGTTTCTCTCTACCTATGCCCATGCCTTTTCCAGGGATGTAGTGTGACCTATTTGGATGCTTTGATATGATATGTATGCATCTACTAAATATTTCAAAGTGACTGAGTTGACGAGTAAGACTAAAAGCATTGGTTGTAGGGACAAATTCTTATTTGGGTGAAGTTTGTATAATTGTAAAAAGATATTCTAACCTTTGAGATTATATTGGCTAGGGTGCTATGTTAGATGTAACCACCCCACCCCACATTTACCTAATTTTACAATCTCTCGAGGTTAAACATGAGCTGGGAGTTAATATGAAATGACTTAACCTCCAAGTTCTAGTTATGGAAGTGGGGCCTACTAATTAGAACTCTTACTGCCACCCATCAGGGACACCAGATCTCTTAGGAGTCTAAAAACCACCACTAGTGATCAATCCCTGAGTTGGAACTTCTTTTCACAAGCTTTGCCTCCCAACCGTGCCCTTGACACACTATGCATGTGGTTGTAAGGCTCCAACCGTATCAACAAGCCTTCCTGCATGCGATTATGACCGAAATATTCTAGTTATATGCATGTAGTGGTGAGATTTGTGCCACTTTTTTAGGGTTGGCCTACAAGCCACTACCCAAAACTTTCCAAAGTCAAGTCTCAAGTGATAACAAGTCTAAAAAAATCAATACTAGGGCTAGATCTTTATCAAGAAATGCCAATCACATAACAAACATTTCATCAAATATATGGTAAACATAGAAGCTACAGGTCATGAATGCATGTCTGATCATAATCTCTTTAAATTCATCAGAGAATCATCAAGAATGATCAATGCCCTCTCAAGTGTTGGGTGTGGAGCTTGATTATCTTTTGTATTCGAAGGTTTTAGCCAGATATATACCCTAGGAAGACTGTACACCCTTCCACGCGGGGGGGCTAATCCCCACCGCTAAAAATAGATGTAAAATTGCCTTGTAAAAGTCTAGTAATTTCTAGTCAATCTGGGTTGTTCATTAGGTAGATTATATGATGGTAGAAGTTATGTTTAATTTAGGGTTTTTTTCCCTTGAAGGCAAACCCCTCACTATATATGAGGAAATTGTATTACGTCTATGTATATCTATATTCTGAGTGAGGAAGAGAGAGGAGATTGAGAGCGAAGAGGGTGTTACAACGGATCTTTTGTAGGTTTTATCTCTTCAGTTTGCTGGATAATATAATAAAATAAGGACTGGCTGTTTCTCCATGGACATAGCCCAAACTGGGTGAACCACGTATATCTGTGTCTCTCTTGTTTTATGCGTTTTCTATGTTTATATTTCTACAATATTTTATGTGTTCCATTGCTCCATAATATATAATTTTCTAACAACTGGTATCAGAGCCGAAGGTCTATTTGGTTGATAAACTCGCAGGAGAGAAGGGTTCGTGGTTCAAGTGGGAGCAATGGCGAAAGATGGTAGGTTTAGGGTCAAAAAATTCAACGACCAAAAATACCAGCTATGGAAGATGAAGATGGAAGATTATTTGTATCAAAGAGATCTGTACCTACCATTGAGCGGAAATACAAAGAAGCCGACGAGTATGACAGACACAAAATGGGATATTCTCGACAGAAAGGCAATTGGAATAATACAGCTGTGCCTAGCGATGTCGGTAGCATTTAATATTTCAAAGGAAATGACAATAGAGGGTTTAATGTCGGCATTGGCCAAACTATATGAAAAACCCTCGGCCTCAAATAAGGTATTTCTTATGAAGCGTTTATTTAATATGAAGATGTCAGAAGGTGGATCTGTTGCAGACCATTTAAATGGTTTTAATACAGTTACAAGTCAGTTAAGTTCTATAGGGGTAAATTTTTATGATGAAGTTAGGGCTCTGTTATTTCTGTGCTCATTGCCAGAAAGTTGGAATGGTTTAGTTATGGCCATTAGTAACTCTATCTATGGATCTAGTACTTTAAAGTATGATGATGTTGTCGGTGCAATTCTTAGCGAGGAAATGTGACATAAAAGCTCCGGTGAGACATCAGGTAATGCTTTGACTGCAGAGACTAGGGGGAGAAAAATGGAAAGAGGAAAGAGCTTTGGATATCACAGTAAGTCAAGAAAAGGCAGATCCAAGTCCAGATCAGGGATAGTGTGCTGGAAATATGGGAAGAAAGGACACCTGAAGAAAGACTGCAAGTCTCGGAAGGGAAAAGAAGGAGACACGTAGCAAGAAAACAATCATGAAGCGAATGTAACAGGTGATGTGTTGCAAGATGCTTTGATTCTTTCATTAGAAAATATTATTGATGCTTGGGTGGTAGATTCAGGGGCCTCATTCCATGCCACACCTGACAGGAAACATTTTCATGATTATGTTCAAGGAGATTTTTGACATGTTTGATTGCGTGATGATAAACCCTGTAAAATCGTTGGAATGGGTACAATTTCCATAAAACAGTAGAATGGAAATCAATGGCTATTGAAGGAGGTAAGACATGTTCCAGATCTGAAGAAAAATCTGATTTCAACAGGGCAATTGGGAGGTGAAGGTTGCGTAACTACTTTCATAGATAAAACCTGGAAGGTCACTAAAGGATCCCTGGTAATAGCAAAAGGATAAAAGGTTGGTACATTGTACTTATGCAATGGTATTTCTAATTCTGTTAATGCTTTAACCTCTACAGGAGAAGATACACATTGTGGCATCATAGGTTCAGGCACATTAGTGAGAAGGGGATGCAGATTCTTCACTCAAGAAATTTGTTTCCAGGTTTGAAGTATGTTGATTTAAAATTTTGTGAGAATTGTGTTTATGGAGAACAAAAGAGAGTCAGATTCCTTAGAGTTGGGAAAGAAAAGAAGAGCAAAAAATTAGATCTTGTGCATACAGATGTATGGGGACCTGCTCAAGTATCATCCCTTGGTGGCTCTCGTTATTATGTTACTTTTATTGATGATGCAACCAAAAAAACCTGGATTTATTGTATTCTAAATAAATTTGATGTATTTGATACTTTCAAGAAATGGAAAGCTTTGGTTGAAAATGAGACAGGAAAAAGGTTGAAGTGTCTCAGATCAAATAATGGAGGTGAATATTGCAGTAAAGAGTTTGATAGGTACTATTCAGAGAATGGAATTCGTAGAGAGAAGACAGTTCCAGGAACACCACAAGAAAATGGCATGTCAGAAAGGATGAACAGGACAATCATGGAGCATGCAAGGTGCATGAGATTGCATGCACGATTGCCTTTACAATTTTGGGTAGATGCTGTAGATACTACTGTTTATCTAATAAACAGAGGGCCTTCAAGTTCCTTGGATGGTGGTATTCCAGAGAAGGCACGGACAGGTAAAAAGGTAAACTACTATTTTTTAAAGACTTTTGGTTGTGAATCATTTGTCCACATTAACAAAGAAAATATAACAAAGCTTGAGGCAAAATCAAAGAAATGTACCTTTATTGGATATGGTGTTAATGATTTGGGTTATCACTTATATGATTATGAAAATCACAATATCATTAGGAGCAGAGATGTAATATTAAATGAAAAGGTCTTGTATAAGACTTAGTTGTAGGAAAAGAAACAGGAAAAAGAAAACAAAGAATACACAATGCTTGACGATATCACAGGAAAAGTGATGGCGCCTGAAAATCATAATGATCAAGAGCTAGAACAACAACCACAACAACAACAAGCACCTCAAACACCTGAAAGTGGTGTTAGAAGATCTAATAGGATAAGTAGACCCCCTGAACGATACTCTCCTTCATTATATTATGTATTATTGACTGATTTTGGTGAACCAGAATGTTATGAAGAAGCAGTGCAGGTAGAAACCAGAAAGAAGTGGGAGCTAGCCATGAAAGAAGAGATGGACTCCTTACCACATAACCAGACTTGGGACTTAGTCAGGTTGCTTGCAGGTAAAATAACATTTCAGAATAAATGGGTTTACAAGTTGAAGGAAGAAGATGGAGGTAGAAAAAGCTATAAAGATAGACTTGTGGTAAAAGGGTTTGCACAGAAAAAGGGTATAAACTTTGATGAGATATTTTCTCCTATTGTGAAAATGACTTCAATCAGAACTATTCTAAGTCTAGTAGCAGCGGAAGATTTGCATCTTGAGCAATTAGATGTAAAGACAACCTTTCTCCATTGGGATTTGCAGAAAGAGATATATATGCAGCCACCACAAGGATATGAGGTAAAATGAAAGGAGAAACTAGTGTGCAGGTTGAAGAAGAGCTTGGATGGCTTAAAATAGGCTCCAAGGAAGTGGTATCTAAAATTTGACAGGTTTATGTCTGAACAAGGTTATACTAGGTGTCACTCTAATCATTGTGTTTATCTCAAAAGAAAAATGATGGTAGCTGTATTATATTATTATTGTATGTAGATGACATGCTTGTTGCAGGTTCTAACATGCAGGAAAAAAATGTGCTCAAAAGGAAACTGGAAAACTCATTTGCAATGAAGGATTTGGGTACTGCAAAACAAATCCTTGGTATGAGAATAACTAGAGACATGAAGAATTACAAATTAACATTGTCTCAAAGTTAGTACATAGAAAAGGTGTTGAAAATGTTTAATGTGCAAAATTAAAAACCAGTTAGTATACCATTGGCTAGCCATTTCAAATTAAGTAAGGAGGCGTGTCCCAAGACTCAGGAAGAAATGGCTCATATGTCTAAAGTTCGATATGCATCAGTAGTTGGAAGCTTAATGTATGCAATGGTCTGCACAAGGCCTGATATTGCACATGCAGTGGGAGTTGTAAGCAGGTACATGAACAATCCAAGAAAAGAACATTGGATGATGGTGAAGTGGATTCTCAGGTATTTGAGAGGTACCATAAATAAAGAATTATGATTTGGTGGTTCAAACATTGCTCTACAGGGATATGTTGATGAAGATATGGTAGGTGACAGAGATAATAGGAGGAGCACTACAGGATATGTATTTACTGTAGGTGGAACAACTGTCAGTTGGGTTTCAAAAATCCAAAGTGTTGTTGCACTTTCAACAATAGAAGCAAAGTATGTTGCTGCTACATAGGCTAGTAAAGGAATGATCTGGTTACAAAGGTTTATGGGTGAATTGGATAAGGAGCATGATAAGGGCACGTTATACAGTGATAGCCAAAGTACCATTCATCTTGCAAAGAAATCGGCATTTCATTCCAGGACTAAACACATACAGCTCAAGTACCAATTCATACGATCAGTGTTGGAAGATGGACAGTTGAAGCTAGAAAAGATACACACTAGCCAGAATCCTGGAGATATGTTAACAAAAGTTGTAACCAGGGAGAAACTGAGAACATGCTCAGTTTCAATTGGTCTTCAAGGATAACGATGAAGATGAGAAACAGCCAGGTCCAAGAGAGGAGTCATTGTCCAGCAAAAGAAGTAGAGATGGAGTTGCTACAATCATTCTCCAAGTGGGAGATTGTTGTGTGTGGATCATGATTGTTCAGAGGTCTTTGTTTCAGCTGGATGTATACCCCAGGAAGTTTTGTACTCCCCTCCACGCGGAGGGGTGCGGGGGGGACTTGTCCCCCCCACAAGGGTCCGGGCGGGGCCGATCCCCCCCGGCAGGGGTGTCCGGGGGCCAACGGTTCCCCGGCGGGGGCTTGAGGGCAGCGCCCCTGAAGCTAAAAACAGATGTAAATTTTCCTTGTAAAAGTATAGTAATTTCTAGTCAATATGGGCCGTTCATTAGGCAGATGATCTGACGGTAGAACTTATGTTTAGTTTAGGGTATTTTGCCCTAGAAGGCAACCCCTCTCTTTGTATGAGGGCATTGTATTTGAGGTTGTGAGATAGATGTGTATTCGATGTGAGCGAGAAACATAGAGGTGAGACTGTGAGAGAAAACATAGCATATTACAGCGGATTTGTTGTAGGTTGTGTCTCTTCATTTTGCTGGATAATAGAAAGGAAGGACTGGTTGTTCGAGGTGGACATAGCCCAAACTGGGTGAACCACGTATATCTGTGTCTCTCTTGTTTTGTGCGTTTTCTGTGTTTACATTTCTGCAATATTTTATGTGTTCCATTGCTCCGTAATATTTAAATTTTCTAACACATTTGACATGTAATTAAAAATAAAGCAAAGAACAAAAGTAGTGTAAGTTTCAAATCATCAATTCTGAGAAGTTTTCTTTTTCCTTCGAGTTACGCCATATGCTATTTCACATTTACTTGGCTAAGGCTAACTTTCTTGGAATTTCATCCTAGGCTTGAAGATGTAGGAAATTTAAATACACTTTATTCATCATCATCCTCGCAAAACATCAATGAAATGCAGAATACAACGAGAGTGCATTCTAGTAAGCCTCACAATTTTTTCATCATCACAATGTAGACATTAGGATTTAGTTCTGTACCCGCCTCACAATTTTTTTTATCATCATAATGTAGCCATTAGGATTTTGTTTATGATTGAGCATGCTTTAGACCTATATTGTGCCTCATGAAAAAATTTCAGAACAGGAAAAGAGAATTGGGTTCTTGAACTAAGAGAAGTAAGGTTCTCTACAACCTTGGAGGGGGTAGAGCTTCATTACTTCATATGTGTGTAATTCCTAAACAAATGCAAATGTGAAATACAATTGACTTTCTGAGTGTTGTATTTCCTATAACTGGTATAATTTTGTCACGATTGGACGTCTAAATGAATTCTTTCTCTTGTTGAGAAGGCAATTAGTAGGAAAGGTTGACTTATTCAAAATAGTCGAGTAGGGGATGGATCACTAAGACACTTTATTTATATAGATTTGAGAATGGATATTTTTCTAGAAAAAGGTTGTGAAAATGTTGATGGCAGCATCAACTCGAGAACAAAAAAATGTTTTGCAGCACAAGATATTGGCATCTTTTTTAGAAAAGTTGGGTTCCAAACATAAACTCCTCTCTATTTGACACGACCCACATGGCATGAAAACATCAATTCTCTCAAATATATGTGCACAGTTCATCAAAACATGAAGGCCAAGTGTATATTCTATAAATCAACCACATTCTCATGTTGGCATGTGTATTTGTCACCATGTATTTCCAATATACTACCAAGATCGGTAATTCCTATTGTACAAAACTTGGGAGGAAGCCCAATAGCCCTTGAAAATTGGAAGAAGAAAATTCAGGATGCCTAACAAATTCTAAAAAACCAAAAAAAATTTGGAAAAAACTAAGGAAGCCCAATAGCATTTGAAACTTGGAGGGAATTAGTAAGTTTAGGAAGACCAATCATCCAATATCCCTTGGAAAGGAATTAGCAATAGTATCCCTTGGAAATCATTTGTTTTTGTTTTGTTTATTTACTAACGACCACAATTTATTTGACAATATTCACATGCTAAACATAGATACGGGAATGCCGACCAAGGTAGCAACCATAGGTCAAGGACCATTTGCTATATTCTCTATTGTTGGAGAATTCCCAAGTTTAGGAAGCCCAATCATCGATATCCCTTGGAAATGAATTAGAAACAATATCCCTTCGAAAGAATTTGTTTTTGTTGGGTGGATTTACTGACGATCATAGTTTATTTGACAATATTCACATGGTAAACATAGATATGGGAGTGTGGACCTAGATAGCAACCACGAGTCAAGGACTATCTACTAGATTCTATATTGCTGGAGATCATTTGGATTTCAAGAGAGGCATTCCCATATTCGTAGGAGGGTGCGATGAAAACTTGGGAGGCCTTATATGACATGGAAAATGGACAAGATGAGAAAAATCCAGAGAGATTTTACTTGAGGAAGGAGTTTAAAAGAAAGCATTAAGAGTACCATGTCTCTTCAAATGATCCTCAGAAGGAAAGAGATACTCCTAAGCTTGATGTGTGCACTTTCAAGCCTATTGAAAAGAAGATATTACATTATCCTCTAAAAAATTCAGAAATAAAATGTGAAATAAAAGTAATTTGCATCAATCACTCTGCAACTTTGATTACAATCTCAAACAAGATTTTAATAGCTTGATACTCTTTGAAGAAAATTCTGCAAAGTAAAACATGACTTTAACAACCAGACACCCTTTAAGTAAACTCAGGAAGAACAACAAATTATCAAAAGTCAAACACCATTTTAATAGTCAGACACCCTTTAAAACAAGCCCAATTTTGCAATGTCAAACCCATTTTTATTCACTAAGCGCCATTTGAAAGAAGCCTAATAGCCTTTGAACATAGAAGGGAAGCAAATTTAGGATGGTTAACAGATTTTGAAAAGCCAAACATCATTTGCAACAAGCTAAGGCATACTAGTAGCTTTTGAAACTTGGAATGTTAGAGTAGCAATGGGCAAATTAACTAACCTGATAACCTGAGAGGCATAACATTGTGAATCTGTCGAAGGTTTCAAATTTGGCGAATTCCATATATTAAGGTTGTGAATCTCAGATGTTGATATGAGATGAGAGATGAGAACTACATGCAAAGAGTGATAAGATATAACCCAGAATGTAGAATGTAAAACTTTTACCTAATAACTCATAACTACCAGACCAGAGTTGGTCCATAACTGTTTGTAATGCTAAGGTCACCAGATTCGGATGCAGGGCAAAGCTGTCAACCAAGTAATCCTCCTCCTAGCCCTCCCCATCCTCTTGGCCCTCCTTTTTCCATAGGAAATGCATCCCTCCTCCTACAGCAGTAGCAAAGGAGGTAACCAAAGTTAAATAAATTATGAATTAACTAATGTTACATTAAAGGTTTTTTAATTCTTTTTAATTTTTTTTTATTTAAAATGGACAAAAGACCATTGTTTAACCATCTAGAAATGGGTCTAACTATCAAGATTAGGACAGAAAGGCAGCTGGGGAGTTGATTTTAGAGCAGAATGCCTTATGGTTTATATATATATATATATATTATATATATATTATTTTATTACATTTTTGGTCTAAGAGACTCTCTCCATCTTATTGTGGAAGAGATGTAATGTTTGTCATATTATGTTATCTAAACATTTTCATCCATTCAGGCTAGATAAAAATCAAATTATTGGTTAAAACATTTTGACTTAGTGAAACTACATAAAAATAAAAATTAAATGAAAAAAATAAAATTGGTAATTAAACAAACCTATGACCATCTTAATTTTGGATCAATCAATCTTGAAGAGGAATCAAATATCCCAAGGTGAAAACCTTTCTTCAATTTTTCACTGAGAAAAGAGGTTTGCACCTCAAGAGATGTCTCTTGCCACTTAATATATCTAAATTTAAGATGTATCTTGGTTGGTCTACAGTTGTCATGTTAGTATAAGGGGCATAGTTCTATCTAGAGTTTTTAGTATTTAATATTCTACTAGCAATATTTTGTCTTTGAACTATCCTTCCCATGCGAAAACATGCACTAGGGATATAGGTTCGAATAGATACACCTCTTGTTGTATGCTTTTCTTGAATGTCTCAATAAAGGGGTCTATAAAATTACCCTTTGAGATTATATTTACCCTAACACTTAAAATTTAAAATCATTGAATGTGCTCTATAACTTGACCTAATTGATAAAATTTTACGTATTGATAGAGAAATATAGTTCTCTTACTATGCACATAAATTGTTATTACTTCTGCCATATGAATGGAGCAAGATACAATTGAATCTTTATTCCTTTCACAAATCCAATGATACCATATAAATTGAGCTTGTTCTAAAGATATTGATGCAATATTTAATTTTTTCAAGGCTATTACTTGGTATATATCAAAGTATTCCTCCATCTAGAGGTTTTCTTATAGGATTATTACCATATAAATTCGTCATATTGATCTTTAGAATGAAGTACTTCCTTGGTGCTAACCTCAAGCCCTGATAATTTAGATCTTGTATTGAGAATCAATGTTTATGTTTCGTGATCTCCAATTAATATAAAGTATGCCCAAGATGTGATTTAGTTTCAACACAATGATTCTCTTTATTTTCATGATTTCTTAGATATCCATGACTCTTTATCCACCCTCCTTGAAAGAACATTTACCATGGAATTCATGGTTTATTGTACTTTTTGTCATACAACCAGCTCACAAAACAAAAGAAAAGATAGATCAACTACTTGAAAATTATACATTTCAACGGAGAAACCTTCATTACATTACGTAAATGAATAATTCTTGGTTGATACAAATGATAACACCTCGGTATATATAGGAGTCTAAGGGGTCACAATATAACTTGAACCTACATAACAATAATGATGTAAGGACACACCAATAACAATAGTGGGCTTCTATGGGGCACATAAATAACAATATGGGGGCTACATGGGCAGAATGATAACAATATGGTAATAAACTAACAATAACAATATAGGGGCTACACTAGTATTATAGGGACCTAATGATGAGCCCTGGTATTGTACCACAGATGTTGCTACTCCCAAGGCTTCTCAACTTAAATTATCACGTTTGGGTTGGTACAAAGTTAGAGGTGGAAATGCTATATGCACAACACGTTAGGTTCTATTCATGTCACCCTTACTCATTAGATAAGATCAAGGTATTTAGAGGCCACTCTTTCAACTAACAACAAATAAAATTTCTTATGAAAGCATATCATGATTTCAAGGAGATGAACATGATCCTAACTACAGAAATAATAATTCCATTCTTTAAATGTAAAGGATAATTTAAATTGCATGAAAGGAAGAGGCTAGTCTAGTTTCAGATGTAAACCATTCTACTCTAGTTGTACACATAATGAAATCAATATCATACTTTCATAAATCATTTATCGATATGGAACTTGCTAGAAATTGAGGAATTCAATTTTCAACAAAACTATGGAAAAAATGCTAAGTCTAATTCTACTTCTTGTATTATGTTTGTAGTGAGGAATGGATGGGATTAGAGTGTTGTTAGAGTCTTACCTACTCATGAAACAAAATATTAAGAGCCATTATTCAAATTCAAAGTGTAAGATTCAAATTCTACGTCAAATATGATTGAAGTAAGGAATGCTACAAGGCTTCTACAGGAAGATCTACAAGAGGCCATGTATTGCTACAGGAGGGGTTCCAAGAGCTATTTGAGGACAAATTGGTATATTAAAGCTAAAGGAAGGTGGGTGATGGTGAATTAATATGAATTAAGAGTGTGGACACCCCTTATCCAGGCATATTACCACTTAGAGTCCTATCTTTCTCCAAATTTTATGCTCATTATGTGCTTCATTTTCCCTGGAAGCATGATATCGGTAGTAGAGTCTAGGAATGAAGTGTCAACGAGAGGGTCATGTTTGTATTTTTGGATGTAGAAGAGTGTGCCCACCCCTAGATTTCAACAATAATCCTTCCAAACTAATCAAGAACATGCATTAAATGATCACTATTATAGCAAAATAAATTAACATGCAAGGGATGAGTTGAATTTTATTAAAGTCAAATCTACCCTAAAACACAACTCTATATGCCATATCATTGCTACTAGCTTCTAAGTTGCAGAAACCAATAATTAATAATGATTACAATCTATCACTAAACAATTTCCAAGAAATACTAAACACATGATTTTGCGTTGTTGTTGTAGATCTGCCAACCATTCTTCCCATAAAAGATGTGATAGGAATAACAGCAACTACAAGTTTTGTGATGTAATTACCACTTAAACAAAAAAATAATTCCAATGAATTGAAGAATAACAAGGGAAGAATACAAGAGAAGGACTAAAGCCTCTGTATTGGGCCACAATGCAAGGGTTTTAAACCTCCAAAACTAACTCAGATGCAGGATAGCAGTGAACTTCTCATTGACATAAGATAAGAGTCACATACATCACATGAAAGAGGAAAATCACATTTTCAAGAATGAGGCTCTAAGGATATACCCCTATCTTCAACAAAAAATTGAATCCTAATGAGCCTTTATGTTTGTTTATTTATACAAAAACTAGTTGAGGGAATATCCCTTTAAAAGAGTCGTGATTCCATCCAAAATCTTGAGATTAGTGGATATAGTTCCCTTGGATGTTCACATGCACTTGATTTCCTTGGCTGTTGCTCAATTTGAGCTGCTGGTGATGAATAATTGATGTCAAGCCAAGTTGGGGAGTTAATGTAGTGGACAATCCCCCCTATATTCTCTCTAGATGTCTCCAATTAAGCATTGCATACTTAATATCTCCATAAATTCTTCTTTTCCTTGCATATTAATCACATTAGTCCATGAAATATCACAAGAATCCTTTAGTCTTCCTATAAAGAATATTATGGTTAAAAAGAATGCAAATTAATGTGATAAAATGATATTTTTAAGGGTTTAAGGATAACACAATGAGCCTCAAAACATATGGGTTGATGGGACCCATCACCACCCTCATGATGAAGGTGTTTCTCACCTTATTAGGAAATTTTCCATTGATGTGAAGTTGATTCATGTCCCTAGTGGACTCTCTGACATCCCAAGGCATCTTACATGGTGTGCATTCTTCTAGAGTGAAAAATTCATTTCCTTCTATTTGTGTCCATTCAGTTTGTTCCTCTACCTCGATTCTTCTCTCCTATAGGCCCATCAGTAAGTTAGGACTAAGCTTGAATCCTATCCACTTGATTTTCAACCTTGGCATGATTCTCTTGTATAGTGGGGTTATCTCAAAGGAATTCCATAGTATTTATGGAGATTGATACTCTCTTAGTTGCAAAGTTTCAGGTAGGGAATGTCATCTTCTTTGGAAATCCTACAAATTTTCAATCCCCAACATCCTAAAGGTGTCCTGAAAAAGGACGATATTTTTTTCTTGGGCTACGATATACCAAGGTGCCAATTGAGGTTCAATGGAGATGAGGTTGTGGCTAGTCATGATAGCCTTGGGGCTAAGTAGCTCTGTTGGGATGTATGAGGGATCCCTCTCCTCTTTTTTCATCACCCTCTTTAATTATTTGACTCTTGTTTCCCTGTGGTTCAACTAAGAGGCTAATTCCATTAGTTTCATGTCCCCCGATCTTTTGTTTGGGTTATAGAAGCTCATGTTTGTAAGGATCTTATTGTGCATGTAAAACTCAACCATTTTGGACCTATCCTTAATACTTACAGTCTTAAAAAATTCACTTAACTTCCCATAGTATTTGCAAGGTAAAGAGATGTATTATGCTAATTTCTTTATCTCGAACTCCATCTACTTCTCCTTAAGGAAAATGGCATAGTATTTGGATGTCTAACTACATTTTATGTCTTTTGTAGATAAACTTGCCATAGTGGCAAGATGTACCTCTTTCTCTTGAAGCTACTCTCTTAACCTTTTGTTTTTTTCTATAGTCGATCCCTCATGACTAACTCTCTTAGCCTTAATTTATTCAATTCCTGGCTCATTTCGTTAACTTTATCCTCCATGAGGCCAACATCTTCCACCTTGGATTTTTCAATTTGTATCCACCTATGGTTCCAACTCAAGGAAGAGTGGTATAGAAAATTTATCAGGTATAATCCTACTTCATTCAAGAAAATTATAGTAGGATTCAAGTCTAACGTGTGGATTAAGCTCTTGTAGTTCTCGGGGACCTTCTTATTTTCCTGTTGATGTGGTTGCCTCTTCCTGTACCATCTCTTGTTGCTCCTGTAGAAACCCCTATTTCTCTTATAGAAGTCCACGTTTCTCTTGTAGCTCCTTTGTTTCCTCATGTAGTAGGGAAGTTTCTCCTTTGATCCTCTTAGTTTTGACTTCTCTTTTGGTGGTCCTCTCCATCGCTAACACATGTTTTCTACTCTTAGCTTTGGGAGAGGTAACTTCTTCAATATTCCCTTCACTAGGTCCCACTTCATCCCTTTTTCTTGCTCATTCATCAATGGTGATAGCAGCTTTTGAGGTAGGTTGAGGATTCCCTCACCTTATTTTGGTGCTCTTCCTTGTTTTAAAGCACAAAAAACCTTTCCTTAGATTCCTTATTTTGGGCTTCACCAATGTGAAAAGTGTCGCCAATGTGACAACCACCATTTTGTCTATGTTTTCTGGTGAAAGGGTTATATGTTTCCCTTACCTTTTTGTCCCTTGAGGTTTTGGATGGATCCTTAGGGTTCTCTTCCTATGCTCTTTGTTTTTCTCCCTTTATTTCCTTTGTTTCTTCTTTCTCCTTCTCTTATTCCTTCTCTTCCTACCCCCAGCACTAGAGGGTGTTTTTTCTTTCTGTTGTGTGTAGAGGGACTGTGCTTCAATGAAAACCTCCCTATTCATGTCTAAAGAGTCAATGCACAACACAAATTTCCTTAGATGGATTAAGACATCCATGAAAATTAAATTTATGAGGCCAGAATGGGAAATGTGTTGGTTCTTCCCTTCTCTCACTTTTTCGCTCATTTCAATGATGGATTGTAAGAGGAAATGTGGGACACTAAGTCTATTTGGAATTGGTAACTTTGTCTAGAATCTTAACTCAGAGAAGAATAAATTGATAGGCATACACAATGCTCAACCTCCCCTCTAAAAATATGTACTTGAGGATGTGATAGGCAACTTCAACCCGAGGATGAGGGAGGCTCTCTCTTCCTATTTTTATTATCCTCCTTGCTCCATAAAAGTCGTAAGGGTATAGTGGTTACTTTGTTTATAATATCTACACTCAAATGGACTGAAATTCCTCTAAAAATAATAGTGGCACTTTTTTCCCCCTCAGAATTGAGGAGCATGGAAAATTCTTGAGTTACCTCATCAGCATATCCCTTTAATTGCTCAAATAATCCCATCCACTTATGTCTTAGAAAAATATTCATAACAGGGCGATGTTGATGGATTGTTGTTGTGTTTGTGGGTTCTTTTGTATTGAAACCTCCTCTCATTGCTTCGACTACTCCTTCTCAAGATTATCTTATGTTTAATTTCAATGTTTGCCTTAGAGTAGAGTCAGCTGCAAAGATAGTAGCTAGTTTTCTTTTTGACAAAGGAGGAGAAGGATAATCAATTTCACTATGAATTTTTTTATCTATGTCCCTATCTTGACATGCTATATGATAAATTTTCAATGGAAATCAGTGCATAATTCTTGCTACAGGGTACACGATTTAAGTAGAATTGTTCATAGAGATATATGGAAATTATAGAGGTAGGAGGTCAATTAGCCTTTCCAAGATGACTCTTTCATGTGCATGAGGGTTTTAGGAAAACTTATGGTAGTTTTGGCTCCCTTTCTACCCATGCTTTATCCATGTAGATTCTTTTCTATTCCCTCATAGCAACTCAGATCCTCCTGTAGCACCTACAAATGTAGCCTATAGCAATTTGACAACACCTATGAAGACTCTAGTAGCATATAGCTCTTCCTTTAGTACCTTGGTCAGTGTCTCCTGTTGTTTTCTAAAAATGAGCACTCGTGCAAATGTAATTGAGCCTTGTACTTTTATTCCATGTTTTGGTAATGGTTTCAAGTGGTTTGTGACTTGGCTCTTGAACGATTTTTCTTTTTCAACTATTTCACCCACTCCTCATAATGATCACCACACTTAATTTGACTCTTCCACATTGCATGGGTGACTAAGTGAACTGTAGTCTACTAATTGAAGGTGTCCAAGTTTACTAACCACCTCTATCCCATAAAAACTCCATTCTCGATAATTAATTTTTAATTTTTTTAACCATTATGTCCATAAGGAAGACGTGAGAGGTGTCACACCTGAGGCTACTTGTGATGTCAAACTACTGGAGATGCATGGAAGCTATTTTGAATGAGTTGATGATTGATTAACTAACCCCTATAGGTGTTTGTTGTGGCCAGAAACAACACCCCTTCTTATTTAGGTGTATTACTAATACTAAATAAGTGGGGACCCTTATCGAAAAAATCAAAAGATAAATTAGCATTTGTATTCCCTTTTTGAATAAATCTTACTATCATAAACTTAGGAAAATACTCGCAAAGTCCAAAAGGACTTAATTTTTATGATAAGTTCTCTCAAAAATAAAGTGTTGCATCGAAAAGAAGGTAATGTATAACATCATATAAGCAAACTTCTAGGATTGTGAAATCACAATGCGAGATCGCACACTGAGGAAGCTCATTGTGCATCACAGTTTTCATATGCCTCAAGTATCACTTAAGGTGAAATACCACAAGCCACCAATATGTGATGACGGGTCTTGCAAATTACATTTCGCAGAAACATATGGTAATATATGATTGTCAAACACAATGGATTAGCGATATTGCGATCTCCAATATTGCTAAGCAAATCACAAAATCACTTTATTACAAATTTGGAGGGCTCACCGTTGAAAATTTTTAATCCGTCATCCGATGCCAAGTTATGTGCATTAATGTTATTTAATGAGTTAGTTGATGATCATTAATGAAATAAGGTTTGGATCTGATCGAAAGGTCATTTCACGTACGGTGATATATTTTATATGATTTCTACATTTAAGGCTTCCTCGTCACCTTATTTCTTATCATTACACTTTCCTTATTTGTAAATTATAGGAGCGGAAAGCAGAAAGATATACGTTGTAGTGTTCAGAATATAATGGGAAAGAAGGGAAAAGCTCTGATTTCTGAAGACAAAGAAATGACGCCCTTATACACAGACACCACCTATAACAAAGACACTGGAATCACTACTTTGGGAAGGCATGTACAATCTACCCGAGGAAGAAAATCCTAGAGTAATGGAGGTTACAGCAACTGCAGACTCATGCAGGTCATCTGAGGTGTCAATTACAAAACTAGCATGTTCATTCCTACACCGGATAGTGGCGAGACCCAAGATTCTTCCATAAATGGACATGCTCAAATGGGCACTGGATAATGTTGATATAACAGACAGACAGTTTAAGACTCAGAGCCAAGAACTCAATGGGTCGTTCACTTCACAAGATTTCAGGCTCATATATCATCTACCAGAGCCACAGGTAACCTACAATAAACAGTTCGTAGAAAATTTCGCTAAAGAAAATGAAGATTTGGGAGAATGCACCAAGGACTGGTTGGCAAGGGAAGAACCATTAAAAAAGGATAAACATGGTATGTACATTAGTAGTTCTCTCTCTTCCCCATATTTCTTTGCTACTGCTATGCTCTGTATACTTTCTCGAAAGCCCAATGTCAACAAGCTATCATCTGAATGGCTACCCTTATTAGATGCAGCCACTAATGATACTATTGTCGA
>APFE031477365.1:0-10341 GCA_000404065.3 Pinus taeda
AAGCTTAAAGACCTTTTGTCATTATTGTCTACACTCAAATATCAAAGATTTGGAAAATGACAATTTGTGAAGTTGAAATTGGCAATGTGATTCCTATTATTATTGTGTTATTATTAATCAAAATAGTTGTTATAGTTGTTATAACTGATACAGGTGAAAATTTTCATTTTTATTTAGAACTAAATATTTAATATATTCATTTTTTTATTTATATCTCTATGTTGTATGTTTTAAAAAAAATTTAATATATTCATATTTTCATCTCTAATGATGAGGATTTAGTAGTGTCCTCGTGTGGTTATTTATATTTCAATCGAAATTGTCTCATAGGCACATTATGCATTACAAATCACTCTGATATCGTTGTGCATTAAAGATCAATTTGATATCATTTTATACTGCACAAGTCAACCTCAACAAGCTCTCCTCTTAATATTATGCAAGCTACCCCTATGTATTGGGCATTAATATAAGTATTATTATTAATTTACATAATAATTATTTGTATAGTTATTTGTCTTCAAAGTAGTTTATTTCATAGAAAAGTGTAGCTCTCATTTGAAAGATGGCAAATTCATGGGACAACCATGGGCTGATTGCATATTTTTCTAGTCATCTTCTTCATTATACATTGGTGAAATTATGCATATTGTTTCAACTAGAAAATGTGTTTTAGTAGCTAGAAATTGTATGGTATAGCAGGGTTTTAATTGTAGAAATTCCAACCATCTATTTCTTCAAATATTTTTTATCTTTTGCATGTGCTTTTTGATGGAAATCATATTTTTATCTTGGAAATTGTATGGGGAAGCATGTTGTAAATTGTGATGAGATGTTGTGAATTTCATTTGTTTTCTATCATTACTATAGTTGCACTATTTTCTTTTTCCATTGGGGTTAGTGTCTTATTTGGTCCATCAAATCACCCGCTAAGTATTGATTATCATAATGTTGCTGTTGCAAAAAATGGACATTTCCAACTTATTTTTTACTAACTTTTCACTTTGGCAAATACAATTCGTTGAAAATTTAAAACGTTACAAAAATGGTGGTGCCATTTATAGTTTATCCATCTATCCATCAATTTTTTTTTATTGTTTTTACTTTAATTTGGCAATATTTAAAGTAAGTGGTAGGCACTAAAAATGTCACTTTGCATAATACAAATTGTGGTTATGTGTCTAGCCAAGTTGGTCGCGAATTCCAATTTCGCTCATTCACACCAATTGAACTAGCGTCCATCTCATTTCAATGCACAAATGCCACCATGAAAAAAGTTCCTAATTGAAGAATCTTTTCATTGTAGTGTTTTTGCATCCAAATATGATGCACCATAAAAATAGTAATGGTAGCATTTTATCGAGAAATGAGATTCAATTTCAGTGAGTAACGTCAAATGAGCTAGCAAACACTTCTCCTTGAAGAACCTTTTTGACACTTTATTCTTTGGGTAATACATTAGCTTTCAAGCACCAAGATAGCAATTACTTTGCACCCAAAAAGTGATTGTATAAGTAACATGAGTAATTAATTGTTCTCATGTGTAATATTAGGTTATTTTCTGGTGCAAACAAGCATGATTATCTTATTGAGTATTGAAGCATTTTATGTTTTTCACTTGAATGTATCGAACAATTTGATATTTTTTCTTGAGAGTGTTGATATTAAGTATTGAAGCATTTCATGTTTTTCACTTGAATGTATGGAACAATTTGATATTTTTTCTTGAGAGTGTTGATATTAATAAAATAGCTCCCATATGCATTGATGATTCAAGCATCAAGATAATAATTACTTTGCACTCAATAAACGATTGTCTAAGTAACATGAGTAATTAATTGTTCTTGTATGTAGTATTATGTTAATATCTTATGCAAACAAGCATGATTATCTTATTGAGTATTGAAGCATTTTATAGTTTTCGCTTGAACATATTGAACAATTTTATATTTCTTTCTTGAAGGTGTTGATATTAGTAAAAGAGCTCTCATATGCATTGAGGATTCAACATTGAATTATATTATTTAAGTGCAGAAATTTTGGTGATGGGATTATAACTACCCAAGAAATTAAATCTAAATCAAGAGACACAATTCTACTCTACTGCTCTACAAAAAGTAATTCATAATTTATAACAACATGCGCAAACATGCATCATCAAATACACAGGTATACAGATGTTTCTAGGGGAAACCAATTGCTAAAAACCCCTTAAGCCCATTTTGCATTAATCTAGTAATTGAGAAACAATTACGATTATGATCTCTTGCTCTGAGGACAAATTGCAAGAGTAAACGCATTCTCACTCTGCCTGCACTCATGTTTCCCACACTTGCATTGCCTGCACTCACGCTGCCCGCACTCTCTCTACCTACAATCGCACTACCTGCACTCGCTCCCATTTCCTTGCGCAATTATTTAGGATTGATCACCTGACCAATTCTCTAAACTGTACACTCAATCTAGTATATAATTAATTGTACACTAACTTGGAATCTACACCACAGCTGATCAATTCTAATTCCTTGCATGCATGATCTATTTTTTGGTTGGTTGATTGATCAGTTAACTTGATGATCTTTGAGTTAGACTATTGTCCCAGTGCACAACTGATCTCCAATTGGCTCTAATAACTATTAGAACTAGTTTAACTGAGTACAACTAAAAATAACTCGACTAGATTGTTATAATTTAGAAATCAACACATCCAAGCTAAATTCCAAGTCCACCAACTCAAATTTAGTGTTCTAACTGAGAAATAAGAGCCATGCCACCTCAGTGAACTTCCTCCAAGTTGTTTGCTAATGTGGAAATTCAATTTTTCTCAATTTGACTAAGGCTAAACTCAAATTGAACCTTTCTTTCTACACTTCTCAACACTCCCTCTTAGCAAGAAAGGAATTTTCCAACACCCGTGGAATGTACTATAGCACTAACTCTCACTTTTGTTGCTGCTACTACAACAACTAAAACTAAGAAGCATCCAAAAAGAACATTGAATCAACAGTGTCTCTGCAATTGTCTACTAAGAAGATTGTGTTGTTGTTGACTCTACTATTGAGCCTCCTTCTCTGTTGTCATAATTTATCTGCACTCCTCAGTATCTGACCGATATTGATCCTCCTGCTACTGAATAATGTGGGCCCTTGTAGCAAGGTAATGATCCATGAGGAGAACACCTTAATGGACCTTTCCCAAATTTGTACAACTCTGGGACTAAGGATCTACATCGCCCCAACTCACTCTTGGGGATATAGTTGCATGGATGGTGAAATATGATCTACTGATATTGTTTCTATTGTTGCTGTATTTTTTATTCTGCATTGTTGTTACAACTACTAAAATAATGAGTTTGATCTCCCCATATCCTGAAGTCCTAACTTCCATAGCGATTCTCTCTCTAAAACTAGACTCCCTCTGAGTCTCGATTTCCCTGTGGGAAATATCTCTACTCCTCAATATGCCAATATCAATGGTTACATGTCCTTTTTGTGTCACTAAATATTGGCTCAATGATCTTCCCACTAGCAACCTTTTAGCTCCATTAATAAGTCTGTACATAGGGTCTTCTAGATCTACCCTGAACTAGGGCTCCATAACTTTGCCCCTAATAGCTCATTAGTTCTTCAATGATCAGTGCACATGAGAACTTCAAGGAATAGTTCTAATGTGATTTCAGGGCTCTAATACCATGCAAAAATTTTAGTGATAGAATTGCAACTACTCAAGAAATTAAATCTAAATCAAGATACATAATTCTCCTCTACTACTTTGCGGAAAGTAATTCACAATTTAGAACAACATGCATCATCAAACAAACAAGTACACAGATGTTTCTAGGGGAAATAAATTGCTAAAAAACCCTTAAGCCCATTTTGCATTAATCAAGTGAATTGAGAACAATTACAATTGTGATCTCTCACTGAGAGGGAAAACTCCAAGAGTAAAGTTATTCTCACTCTACGTGCACTCGCGGTGCATGCACTCACTCTTCCTAGACTCACACTGCCCGCACTTGCTCCTATCCTGAGGATTGATCACCTGACCAATAATCTAAAATGTACACCCAATCTAGTATATAATTAATTGTACATTGCCTTGGAATCTACACCATAGCTGAGCAATTCAAATTCCTTATATGCATGGGCTATTTTTTGGCTGATTGATCGGTTAACTCGATGATCTCTGAGTTAGGCTATTGTCCTATTGCACAATTGATCACTGTTAGAACTAGTATAACTAAGTACAACTAAAAATAACTGGACTAGATTGCTATAATTTAGAAATCAACACATACAAACTGAACTCCAAGCCCACTAACTCGAATTTAGTGTTCTAACTGAGTGACAAGAGCCATGTCACCTCAGTGGACTTCCTCCAAGTTGTCTTATGGTGTGAGAATTCACATTTTCTTAATTTGACTAAGGCTAAAGTCAAATTGAGCCTCTCTTGATACACTTCTCAACACTCCCTCTTAGTAAGAAAGGGATTTTCCACCACCACTTTCCATCACCTATGGAATGTACTATAGCATCACCTCTCACTGTTGTTGTTACTAGTGCAACACCTACAACTAATAATCATCCAAAAAAACACTGAATCAACTGTGTTGCTGTAATTGTCTATTGGGAAAATTATGTTGTTGCCAACTCTGCTACTGAGCCTACTGCTCTGTTGTCAACATTTCTATGCACTCCTCGGTATATGAATGAAACTAATCCTCCTGATACTAAATATTGTGAACCTCTATAGAAATGTAATGATCCATGAGGAGAACACCTCAATGGACCCTACCCAAATTTTTGGAACTCTAAGACTAAGGATCTACATCACCATACCTCACTCTTGGAGGTATAGCCACATGCATGGTGAAATATGATCTACTCATATTGTTGCTACTACTGATTTGTTGATGCTTTTGCACTGTTGCTACAACTACTGTAATAAAGTGTTTGATATCCCCATATCATGAAGTATTAACTTCCATAGGGATGCTCCCTCTCAAACTAGACTCCCTCTAAGTCTTGATCTACCTATGGGAAATATCTCTGCTCCTCAATCTACCAATATCAATGATCATAGGTACTTTTTATGTCACTAAAAATTGACTCATTGATCTGCCCACTAGGTGCCTTCTAGCTCCATTAAGAAGTCTACACATAGGGTCTTCTCGATCTGCCCTGAACTAGGGTTCCATAACTCTCCTTCCTAACAACTCATTAATTATTCAATTATCAATATACATGAGGAATTCAAGGACTCGTTCTAATGTGATTTCAGGGCTTTAATACCATGTAGAAATTTTGGTGATAGAAATGCAACTGCTCAAGAAATTAAATCTAAATCAAGAGACACAATTCTACTATACTGCCCTTGGGAAAGTAATTCACAATTTAGAACAACATGCACAAACAAACATCAACAAATACATAGGTACACAAATGTTTCTAAGGGAAAGAAATTATTAAAAGCCCCTTAAGCTCATTTTGCATTAATCAAGTGAATTGAGAAACAATTACAATTCATATCTCTCGCTCTTAGGATAAATTACAAGAGTGAACTTGTTCTCACTCTGCGTGCACTCATTCTTCATGTATTTGCACTACCTGAAATCATGTTGTCTACACTTTCTTTACCTGCACTCGCATTGCCTGCACTTGCTCCTATAACCGAGCGCAATTCCTGAGGATTGATCACCTGACCAATACTCTAAACTATACACTCAATCTAGTATATAATTAATTGTACACTACCTTGGAATCTACACCATAATTGAGAAATTCGAATTCCTTGCATGCATGAACCATTTTTTGGCTGATTGACCAGTTAACTGGATGATCCCTGAGTTAGACTATTATCCCACTTCACAATTGATCTCCAACTCGCTCTAATAACTGTTAGAACTAGTTTAACTTAATACAACTAAAAATAACTGGACTAGATTGCTATAATTTAGCAATCAACACATGCAAACTGGACTCCAATCTCACTAACTCAAATTTAGTGTTCTAACTGGAGTGAAACGAGCAATGTCACCTTAGTTAACTGGCTCCAAGTTGTCTGCTGACGTGGAAATTTGGATTTTCTCAATTTGACTATGGCTAAAGTCAAATTGTGTCTTTCTCGTTACACTTCTCAGCATTAAGAACATCATATTATTTTCTAACTAATATGTGTTTGGCCTCTAGACAAGTAAAACATTTGGTTTGTGACTCTAATATATTATTTTTGGAAGAATATTATAAAAAACCTCTTTTTGTACAAGAGAAACTACAAACAATAGTAACAATGCATTGAAGACTCTAGAAACAAGTTAACATGGAGTTAACTTTAAAGATAATGGAATATAAAATATCGATGAAATATTTATGTCTTTATTATTTTTTACTTTAATTTTGTATATTTAAACTAAGCATAGGTATCAACTACAATGTAGCATCACTTGAGCACATCTTTATTAAAATATTTAATTTACTAACATCAAGCAAGCATAAAAGAACAAAGATAATAAATAATTAATGCATCAAAGACTATTACATTCCTTTTCCTAAGGTAATTATCTTGTTGTTACAAGATCAGGTATATGCAATTTTAGTTCTTTATTTTTTTTGACTTTAATTTAGCTCTATTTAAACTAAGCGGTAGGTACTAGCTACTATATAGCACTTGTTTACATTCCAATCAGTTTACTTTCCAAAGATTCTTATTAAAATCTAAATAATATAGACTTATTTTAACTTTGAGTTTATTAAATATTGACAAAAATTAGATATAATTTTAGAAATGAAATTTATCTCCATATTTCATAAATTGTAAATTAAAAAAATATGTTAATTTTTTTAAATGTTTTTATCATATATTTTTCTTGTAAGCATAGTAGGGGTCTTTCATTCATTCATTTTCAAAGAAGGTTACAACCAGAAAAGACATTCTGTGGCCTCAACTTGCCCATTGGGAAACCATGTATGTTGGCCATCGGAACGCATTATAAGCCATCCAAAATCCAAGGTTCTCAAGTCTATCAAAATTAGCCTTATAGGCCTGAATGTCTAAAAACCAGTTCACCCTTAACATGATAACATAAGTACTGATACTCGACATATACATACTCAAAATGTAACAAAAGGAAATAACTAAAACTATTCATCAGAGGACTCCACAGGAGTTGGGTGCTTTGCACTGGTACTTGGTAATTTAGATTGAAGAAGGCACAAAATGTGCTTCTCAATATGACCCAGACAAACATTCTGTTGTTGAATTTGGAATTGAACAAGTTGGAATTCTTTTTGAATTTCCTGGAATACAGGATTAGCTTTGATAGACCATGTTGCATTCATGATAGCTCTTGCTACTATGCTCTTCATCATCCAATAGAGGTAAATTGTCAACCTGTACTGGGTGAGACGACCACAGGTATGGCTAGGATCAAGTACCAACAGGTGACAATCTTCCACCTCAATTTCCTTCTCAACTCATTGGTTAAGGCCTGATTCCCAACCTGTTATCATCTGTCTTACCTACTCAGGAGTACTTGTTGTATATGTATGGGCCACATCAATGATGTGTTGGGCATCTAATTTTCTTCCACTTCTTGTCGGCGGCCTCAATGAGGATGCTCATCGACCTCCCTGAGACTCTCTATTTCGACTGCGTATGCAACCCCCATTTCCAGGCTGGTCGGTTCCCATGGATGGTCTTTCCATCTCTTTCAACCTTTTTTGAGATATAGTATAATCAACTACCGAAACCATCGAATGAGTGAATACCCTCGGCTTGTCGACTAGGCGGTCCCTCCAATTATAAACCCCAGGAAGACTTACAAATAACATGAGCAACAAACAAGAAACATTAAACCCAAACAAAGAGAAAATAGAATAGGATGTGCCAACCATCCTCGAGTAGTTATTTCTTCTCATTACCCATAGTCTTTGCTCAGTCATTTCACAGAGTAAATTAAATCCATAGAAGGTATGTCTCTGCCATATGACATAACCACCCACCATTGCCTCAACCCCCTTCCCATGTATACAAACACCTATACATTTTAAAACCAACACTGACGACAAGTAGATTAATCACAAACAAATTCAACCAAACATGGAAACAACCATTCCACTCGGGCGGTATATTCTTTCCACACAGAGAAGCCCAAATTAAACCATAGATTCCCATACATAGAAATAAGATACCATAGGAAATGGATATCGACTTGGAAACAAAAATTTCAAAATAGAATTGAGCCACACAAATACACTCTTTAGACGAACAACAATTGCCAAGACCCACATTCTCCCATTTGCATGGAGGGGTGAAAATCTGATAGGCATTTAGAGAACCAATATGTCACATGTTATCACTCTAAAATTTCCCTACGGTTGTCATGTTGTGTTTAAAGAAATGTTAGAGGTAACCACAAACCTACTTTGGAGATTAGGATCTAGCCTTCCTAATGGTCAGAGAGGGCTCTTTCTTAATGATTTAACTTTGTTGTTTTAATTGATTTTAGGCTAGTTATGTAAGCTTGATTTGGTTTTGATTTGATTTGTTGGTGGAATTACTGATTTAGATTAATAGATGACTGTCTATTTTCCATTGGGCTATGGAGTCAATATATCAAGAAAACAGAACAGGAAAAAAAATTATAAAAGCAGTGTTATAGGGCAGGGTAGCTGAGCAATATCAAATCTCGAGGATGGAATGGCGAAATGATTTTCAATCAGGATCAAGGAGAAATTAAGGATTCCTTAAAACGGATAATGAAGGAAGTGAAAGAGGTCAACTGGGATGGGAGAGCAATTAAGGATTCTTAGATCTGGATATCAGAAGAAAACATAGAAATGTAGAATAGTAAGAGTAGAGTGCACTTAAACAATTTCTGCAATAACATTCCTATTATACCATTCAAATTTAGAAAACATTCAAGTTTATGGAATACTTTAGAAAAGAACATGAACAATTGAAATATATTTCACTAAAGTGGCTCAACACATGAATCCTATAAAAAAATTCTTATATTATTTGCCCTATCTGTTAATTGAAAAAATACAGTAAACCCTTATGTTGTAGATGAGTTTACCTATAGAAATGTTCAGAAATTCACCTATAATACTTCGAAAGCAGAAGTATTTATACAAAATTTACAAACTGTTTACAGCAAATGCTGCCTCTAACAAACATGACATTTTTAGACTATAGATGAACTAAAAATCTCTAACTGCTGCTATTGTCGTGGAAGTGGGAGCAGGTAGGATGTGGACCCGAATTTGTGGTTGTGTTGGCAGATGAACTAGCAGATGCAAACATATCTCTTTTTTTCTTAGTAATTCACTCAACTACTTGGTGATCCTCTTTCTTGATAATCTGAGACTTCCCTCATTGATGGTTGATCCCGTGACTACCTTGTTGTTTTGTCATCCATTAGTGTCACACAATATTTTGGAAAATATATAATAATATATATATTTGAATAATATTTCCAAATATTTTAAATGAAATTTACAATTAAATTTCTACAAAATTATGTGTTGTTTCCAATCCGTGGTTTTGTTTTCTCTTTCCATGAATTCACAAAACCATGTGTAGTTTTGTTCTTATCACTCCTTCCTCTGTAAATTCATTTTATTTGTATGTAAAATCCTTTTACCCTTGTAGAATACCTGGATGGTTTTGCAAAACCATGTGTTGATTTGTATGGTTGGAAGAGTATTTTCACTTTACTCTTTTACTTTCACTTGCAACATGATTTTTCGCTGTAAATTGATTTCACCATGCCTATAAATTGATTTCACCTTAATCTTTTATGGTGAATTGCATTTACATGAATGCTATCTTTGCTCTCATGTCCATTAATTTCATGTGAAATTTTCCCTTTTATTTCTCTGATAAATTCATAGAATCCGTGAATTTTATTTCATGTGTCGTTGTAAAACCATTTTACCTTTGAATCTCATTCCACAACCTTAGTCTCACATTGCTTGTACCTTTATAATTTTACCTCAATTATGGTTTCACCATAGCTCTGAAATATTACAGCATTCTCATATCTCTATATTTCACCTGAAATTAATCCACCCTATGTTTCCGTAGCATTTATAAGATTCAAAACCAAAACAATTAATGGTTTATGGCACCACTTTTGAGTGGTAGGTGGTATTTTTTCAGAGGACACGATATAACATGGGGTTGCCATGTAGTAAAAAGATGGGCTAGGAAAACCACTAATCTCGCATTTTTTTTAAGTGTTAAGTGTTGGATGATTTGAGCATGCCATATGGAATTTTAACCATTCATTGGTTTTTACGAATCTAGAGGCAAATACAAATGAAGGTGGTGTTGAGTATG
>APFE031477365.1:10361-23722 GCA_000404065.3 Pinus taeda
ACTGGATCCCAAAACCGAGACTACCAGCTTGATTTTTCATTATGTTCCTTTCAATGTTACAATACATATTTATACATGCCGAAGCATCCAATACCATGGACCGAAAACCATCACGTCCAAAACCATGGACTGAAAAATCATCGTGTCCAAAAAAAACATGTGCGAAAATCATGCACAAAAACATAGGTGGGTCCGCCCAACCTAACATGGTCCAAAACCAAAATTTTCCGAGGCGCTGCCCCGGACCCCATAAAGTGGGGTTACGGGTACCCCTCAATCCCCCTGTTAACTATGTGGAAAGAATATAACACAACCCAACAAGTGTGATGCATGCTATGAAGTGGAAGAGCATATCGAAGAGTGCTAAGGTGTGCTAAAGAGTGCCAATGCATACTGAGGAGTGTTAGAGAGTACTAGGAAAAAACAAGGGAGCATTAGGTCAAAATGCATGGAAGTGAATGAATATGAGGGTGTGTCGGGGAATGTCAATGAGTGCTAGCTGTCATGCCAAGGAGGGAGTGACAATATATGCTAAGCATGGGTAAGGCATGCCAGGGAATATCAAAGAATGTCAATAAGTGCTGGAGTGTGCTAGGTAGTTCTGGAGTGTGCTAACATGTGCCAAATAGTGTCAAGGCATGCGTCCAGGTGCTAAGACATGCTAGGATGTGCATGGTGCCAAAGTATGGCAATATGCGTCAAGGAGTTTCAAGGAAAAAAGGAACAACAAAGCTAAAATGCAAGAAAATGAACACATAAGATGGTTAATAATTTTGGACTTTAAATTTTTCAAAAGGGGCATGCTAGGCACACTAATAATATGTTCCAATACATGCCAAGTGACAATGTGTGCCAAGAGCTAATGCTTGTCAATGCAATATTATTCCAAGGTGTTCCGGGGCATGCTAGGGACTACAGGGCATGCCAACACATGATAGGGGAGTGTTATGCTATGATAGGGCATGCCAAAATGTGCTTGGGCGTCCTACTCATGGAAAGATGTTCTAGGTACAAAGATGTTCCAAGACATGCAAGGTGCCAAGGAATGTTAGTGCAGTGTTACACACTAGTGGAACTTTATTTAAAGAAAATCTTCTAGATAATAAACCTAATAGAGATTAATCATGTGTTGACTCGTAGGAAACCTATATTCTTATGAATTGAGGGAAATGATACACACTAATTACTTCTTAACAAAATGACTAACTATCATAACCACTATGACCTTGGACACATAATGAAAAAACTCCACAACAATGGTATTAAATCGTTATCTTTTGACAAAAAATATAGTAACAGGTACATAGCGTCATCAAAAACTCATTGGAATGATCAATGATGACGAAATATTTTCAACTGTCACCAAAAGTAACCAAAAATATCATTAGTGAGGGTCAATAAAAGATCGTCACTAGAAGTGTCACCAAAGAGAGAATTAGTGACGAGCCTTTAATGACCCTCACCAAAAGTGTCATTGAAAATGGCTTTGGTGATAAACTTTAAAGGACCATCACTATATACACTTACAACAATGCTTTTTTAAAGACCATCACCATATGTGACATTGGTGACGGACCTTACAGGTCCGTCACGGGCATGACCCTCACCAATGACCTTTTTTCTTGTAGTGCCTCGAAGAATCATGTGGAAAATGTTCATCTGTGATATGGATATCTATAGATATATAGATACATGACATTTAAAAAGTTACCTCATGCATTTACAATTCTTTTTAAAATTAGTATTTAAAAAGATCAAGAATTCAGAAAATTGTTGTAACCCTTGAAGTTACCTCATGGATTTAGAAATATTGAAATTTCTATTTAAAAATATTAAGAGTTCATAAAATTGATGTAACCCTAGAAGTTACCTCATGCATTTATTGATGTAACCCTTGAAATTACATCATGCATTTTAAGATCTTAAAATTTCTATTTAAAAATATTGAAAGAATTCAAAAATTTAATGTAACTATCTGAAGCTCTTCATTTAAAATATACTTAAGACTAAAACCACAAATGTTGAAGAACACACAATTTGAAAATAAATACAAAATTTTCTAAAACATGTCAGGTTCACCAAGTTGTGCTTACATAGTGGGGGCGCACTTAGTATGGAATTGAAAAAAACACATGGTCATTAAAAACAACACATTTATAACTAAAAAAACACACACATATCAATGAAATCTTACAATGTCCATCAACAAATTTTGATGGAGAGCTTCTTAACACTAATTCATGTTTCACACACAAACCTTGAATTGCCATTGCCCCATACAATAGATCAGTAAACATCCTATTAACATTTGCACAATGTCTTATGCTAAATGATTGAAATCGTCTAACAATATTTTTTTCTTCTCCATGTAGTTGTTTTAACCTGTCCTTTTTAACTTGGTACACACCTTTCATCTAGTTGCACACAGATTCGGAATTGGTGAAAATACAATTCCATTGGATCCTTACTCCCTAGTTGTTTGTAAGCCTTCTATCAATCCAATATAATATGCTTCATTGTTTGTTGTTCTTCCAGGAACATTCATTTTCCTTTGGAGGATTTTTTTCATCGCAATATTGCATAGTACATAAGTAATTACTACTTGCCCTGGATTGGGATAACAAGAAACATCTATGCATAATTTCCACTTTTCAACCATGTTTAATGGGTTTTATGATCCCCTTAAAAAAACAATAAAATATTAAATTCATTTATTGCAAATGCCTTAGTTTATCTTCATTTATTTCAAATGTCTTAGTTCATGGGAAAATGATAATAAATAAATATCTATTGTGATTGAATAGTGGAATACAACAAGTATTTATGAATAATATATTTATTTATTGTAAATTCCTTAGTTTATGGTAGAATTATAATAAGTAAATATCTATTGTGATTGAATAGTGGAATACTACAAGGATTTAGCCTAGTTTCAGGATCATCTTCTATGTCCTCCTTCATAATTTGTACAATGTTTGCATATGATAGCTGAATTTATTCAACGTTTTCAAATGCTATTAGTTTACTATTATTGTTCATTAGGGAGGCTTGTTGGAGGAATTTTCTGCGTTGTTAGTTTATTGTTATTGTTTGTTCGGGAGCCTCGTTGGAGGAATTTTTCGCGTTGTCAATGCGCTAGAGGAATTATTGGTAGACTACAACCCCTATGTTGGACACTCATGTGTACCTTAGTCTACTCAATCAAACCAAAAATTTTGTTTCTTGTGGTTGAATTTGTTTAATTTGGGCATTCTTTGAGAGATTTATGAATCCAAAATCGATATCATATTCTATAAGAAGTTTTCACTGCTCCCACCTTTTAAATATGATATTTATAGTAGTTACTTCTAGGGAGAAAAAGATACTTCACGACCTATTTAAAGAGTATCATTATGATAACTTGGTAAGTAGTTGTGCATTGGTATGATGCCTTGAATATGTTAAGGTTTAAATCGTATATTGCAATCCTTGTTTCTATTAATATCTTTAATAGGACCCAAAGGAAGGCTAACTGAACTTGACGTTTGAGTAGTTTTCCTAGGTATGCATTTGTCCCCCAGAGATTTCACTATGTGTGATTATTGGAATGACAAAGATTTCAATGAGTGGTTATTGGAGTGATTGATTTTTGGGAGGCTAATTTTCTCTCAAACTAACCTAAGATCCATTGGATTCGAAAATTATTTGAATGGTCTGATTGTTTTCATGTAATCCTTCAACAAAGCAATAAAGAAAATTTTCTAAATTGGATGCTTTACAATGAACCCTCAATACTAATCTCTATCAAGATTTTATTTCTATCTTTAAGCACACTTGATTTGTCATATCTTAAGATTGTATGTGTTAGGGATTATAGTGAACCTAATTGCACTATTGTTAAATGTATTACAAGTAACTAATCATATCATATGACTTTTGGAATGGAAATTTTGTTTGTAATTTCACTTTCCTGTAAGGCTTTAGTTCTCCTCGATCCCTCTGAGGAGAGTCATAGCAAGCTCAAGAAATATTTCTTTGTGGTACTCAAGAACAGTCAAGACAAGTACTTCCCGAAGTTCTCCTGAGCATTCTCTGAGCTAACTCACGATTTCTAATTTTGGCTAGTCACAATGTCTAAATTCAATGATAGAAAAGCATAAAGAGAAAAATAGAAGCAAATCTCTGATATATAATTTTGGCTAGTCACCGTGTCTAATCTCGACTTCCCATACTGTGTGCAATTGTGTCCACAAATTGAATATAAGACGATCATATTTTATCTCCGAACTTTTATTTTATAAACTTTAAATCCCAATAAACTATAAGTATTCATAGGTGCAGCTGGCCATCTCCATACAAACTGTTTGAAGCTACTGGGCATATACTATGTTGTGAGTTGGCCAAGCTAGAATGTTGTAGGGTCTTTGAAGAAGCAAGTGAAATTAAGAAAAATTAGTCTTGAGCACAATCACAATGGATACACCAATCCCTCTACAATACTTTGTTCATCCTGTTGCAGAAAGAATTCAATGGTTGAAAATATATGTGATGGATTGGCAACATTTAAGAGGGACCAAAACTTTGGTAGTGGAAGGGCCTATGGAATATTAATTCCCCTCTCAAAGAAAAAATTACAACTCCAACTACGAGCTTCCTGGGACAACTAAACCTTCACAAAAAAAATTGACAATCCATTTGTTCATGTAGTTACAACATGTACATTGTTAGTGCCTGTCAGTCATGTCAGTCATCGGTGATCAAATGTGATCTTACATAGTTATTTTTAAGGTTTCAGGTCAAATTTTATAGTTTCAAAGAGCTTTTCAATAAATAAAAAAAGGTCACCGATTAGTAAGGCCAGTCTCTACTATTCCTTTCAATCTCATGGACAAAAAACAATATCTTGGTTAATTCAAATCATAATTAGAAGAGTCCCATAGTCATTATGTTCATAATTCACCTAATACACCTATGTTAGGGCACCATTAGGTCAATAAGTTTAATTCCTAAAAGTTGGTCTTTTTACCATTAAATTTCATTTTATGAGGAATAGTAGAGATGAGTTTGGTAACCAAGGTTTAAAGGTCATGTTTTTTATTTCATTCTCTCAAATGAAATACCATCATAAGATCATAAAACTAAAGTGTCAAGTCCAAGTATAACTGTTATCGTGGGTCCACTATCATTTTGCAAAGGGAAAATCAATTTTTTCCACTTATAAAGGGTCATCACTCACTCTCATTCACTTTCCATTTGCCCATGGCACTTTCCAACCCTCCATCTCATCCAATCAAGGTCATTCTATCATACCAAGAGAGTTTGTTGCATCCATAACTTGAGTTCTCAAACTGTGCTATGCAAATGACCCTGCCTCTACTACGCATTACCAGTTTACAGCTCCATCGTTTCTCCAAAAGTGTGGGCCATTTGCAGCTGCTTGCTCCATCATGGTGACATTATTCTATAGTTAAAACCAATTGGTTTTTATATCCTAGGGTTCAAACTCTTTTATTTCCATTACCTATGCTCATTTATCTCATCTCTACTTCTTAGGGTTTTGAAAGCAGTTAGCAAGGTTTCCACCTTCTCTTGTCAAATTTGCTGCTAAAACTCATACCTACATGCTTCCACACCATCATCTACCTTAAATACACTTACCCATACACCTCCAATCAAGTCCACTCCCAAATTCCATCATTTCTACCCAAACTCTAGCAAAATTGCACTCTTTTTCACTGTAGGACTGTGTTTTGGTGTTTTGGAAGCCTTCCACTCATCCAAATCCAGTAATTCCAGTTTCCCTAGCTTCTTAAACTCCCCCTCTACTTCCGCAAATTTTCTAAAATTTTTCTCACATTCCTATACCCCTCATTGTCCCTAAACTCCCTCACAACCCTTCAAAATCCCTTGTTTTCACGTAGTCAAACCCAAATATGTTATACTAAGAGCTAAGGGATAAGATGAATTCTGAAACTTCAAAATAAAAGAAGCATAGAGGAGGGCATGTCATTAGAAATGAACTTAAATCAAACCGTGAGGTTTTGTCTTCTCCCTTTGTCATGAAATGATTTGAAGATGTTGGTTTCCTTAAATTTTGTCAAAAGCTTGAAGAACTAAAATATCATGACCAATTGACTAGTGTCGTTGCCACTAAGCTTAAAGATGACAAGGATACCATAGCAGGATTCCAAATCATTGTGTCAAGCAAAATCATCTCCACAGCTATAGGGATTCCAGACATTGGAGAGAACTCGTTCAAGAGGGAAGAAATTGACCTTCAGAGCTATAAAATGTACCTAAAAACACAGTACCAGGCAGCTCCAACTTATATTTTTCCATTTAGACATTTGTTGGATAAGTACACCCATCTCATGAAGATGATCATGAGGTATTGCAGATGTGAAGGTGGGTTTTCAATGATTTACAAGTACCACATGAAACTTCTCATGCATTTCACTGGTGTAGAATAAGTCAACTTGTCCTATATATTGTATAAGAGTTTGGTCAAAATGGCAGAGAAGGTACAATCGCAAGGGGAGAAGCACCATGCTAGTTTGTCTCATAATGGCCTAGTGAAAGTGTTGGTTTGTCATCAAATTGCACAAGTAAGTGTTTCTTGGGACCATTTTGCTAATTTAGCATTTCCTCCATCTTCTTCAACTAGGTCTCATGATAAAACAATACCTATAGGCTCAACCATCAACAAGAGATCGCCTCTTCAAGCATATCAACAAAGAGAAAGGACATGTCAGAAGGGTCTCAGACCTACTCTAGATGTGATAGGCTTGTGTTTTCTCAAGAGATGGCTAAAGGGGCCAAGCCTATAATAGGTAAAGAAGCAATTTCCTCATAACATGAAGATTCCTCTCGTCCGGACACACATGTGACAGTAAAAGAGAAAGAACAAGATGATAGAATTAAAGATCAGGTAATCAGGGTTAAGGGGCTTGAAATAAAGAAGTTGGAGGGAATATCGATAGAGGCAAATGCTCTAATAGCATGTCTACAACAAGAGAACATGCAACTGAAGGTGAACCAGATGATTCAAGACAAGAAAGTAACAATTTCAAGGAAAGAGGATACAAAGGGCAAAGTAGTGGTTGAAATGGAAATGTCCAAGGGTATAGGTAAGAAAATTGCATCAAGTAGACCTAGGACTAGAGCAGCCAAAAGAGTTTTTGAGTAGCAAAGAGATATTTCACCATCAAAGGAGAAAATTATGGTAGATGACCTAATTAAATGGATACCTAGAGTAGCTCCTCAAGAAGGCCAACAGGAACAACAACTTGTAGAGGAATATGGCTATGCACTACTACACTAGGAACAAAACATCTCAAGTCAACATTAAACAGTTGAAGAGCAAGCTCAAGGAAAACCTAATTGGCCAAAAATACAAAGATAGACTTGAGATACTTGTTGAGGTCTCACTCATGGCATAACATACCTTATTTTACCCCTACTCAACCATTTTGAAGAAATTTGGGGAAAATTTTGTTATTTTCAAATTTTTGGGCATTTTTTCACTATTTTAAAAAACTTGGAAATTTCTATAAGCACAGTGTCTTGGCACTATGCTTTCACCTCAAAGCTCCAAATGATGAAAAATTTATATGCCTAGATAGATTTTGCCATAAGGATGTCATAAATATACTTTTGGAAGCAGGTTAGCAAACTAGTGAAGAGAAAAAGCCAAAAACAGGTGAAAACACACACATTTTGCCACTGTTCTCGAACATGCACTGCGCTTATAGAGTCATCTCTGGAGAATGGATTTTTGAAGGACTTCCCATGCTCCATTTTCAAAAATTCAAGTTGATCTAGAAACTAAATCAAAATTACAGTTGACATTTCTCTACTTTTCATCTTTTACCTCCAAAAGACCTCCAAAAACAACCTGCAAGTCGGTGCTATGCTTTTGAAAAAACTGTACTGTTTATATTTTCCTGTAGCAGATTTTTTCACTGCAAATTTCGCTTGATTTTGTTTTAATGATGTAATGTGGATATATTAATGAATTAATGATGAATTATGGAGTTAGTAGGCATCCTAGGTTGTTTTATTGTTTAATTAAATCCTCATAAAGGTAGTAAAACTCCATTTGAAGTCTAAAATAAGAGTTTTTGGTTGACCTTCTTACTTCCTTTGGTTTGTTGAGAGATTCTTGCTAATTGTTTCAACACCTAAGGATTCGACTTGTGAAGGTGGGGAAATGGTTGTTTTGTGTCTATATGTATGTTTTCTCATTCAGTGAGAAGGGTTGGACTTTTGTGGAAATGCTTGGTACCTTATGTTCTCTTACAACTAATACATGAGCAGTTGCAACTATATTTTAGGAATACTTGTTTAGTGAGTCTATGGTGTTAGTTCTCTTTCCATTCAACTTCTAATTGATGAAATCATCTATCTTTTGATGCTTTATCTTCTTCTTATGGTTTTCCTTGCAGTCATATAGACATAATTCTTAGATTTAAGCTCTATTTATATGGAAAATCATGCCTGTGTTTCTTTTCTTCCATGACTAATGAATTCATGCTTATACATGCTCATTATGTTCTCTTAAACTCTCAGACTTATACTACATTGATAAACCTTAAGTTCACCATAACGCACTGATATCTAGCTCCTCTTTATACTTATCACTACACAATTGAGGCCTTTACCTAATTACCTTCTCTAATCCCTAGTCCAACAAACATAAAAAACCCTAAATTCTCAAATACTCAAACAAACTTGTATATATAGCCTAAAACCTATTTCTATTTAGTTTTTTCATTGACAAGTCCTTAGAGAGATCCCTCTCTATTTCAATAGGGCTAGCTACTAAATTGAAAGTGGTTTGAGGTTACCTCTTTCGATCTCCTCCTCACCCTTGGACATTGTAGAGGATAACATATGCCATTGTATCATTATCTTTAATAGATACCTACAGTAGTGAGATGAATATTCTTATGATATATTTACAGGTCTTCCATGCAGTTAGATTCACATCAACTCTTCTACTTTACGCAATTTCTTACAAACTTCTTCATCACTCTCTAACAAATGCAAGTATAGCCCACCTTAACCATAGAGAAATTGACCTAAAACTAGATATCTCTTCTGTCTAAGAATACTTCCTCGACTACACTAGAAGTGAACTATAATTTATGATGGATTTGACCTATCATTTTACTTTAAAACCTTAAAAAATAGCAAGCCTAACCTGTTTTCTAAATTTCTCAATTGTCGCCAATGGAATTGTGTTGAATGGAATCAACTTCCTTTTCCATTTTGCAGTGGTGTGCTTTGGAAGCATTATGTATCATGATTCTAACATGTAATAAATGTGTTGAATTATTCGTTTTTGTGCTGTCCAAATTTATCGCTTCCCTCGGTGATGAAATTCAACTAACAGTGTAATGCTTTCAATGACCAAAATGCATGTAACTGATTAATACCATCAATGTGATAGTTTTATGCAGGCCTCTGAAACTGAGAATGCAGATATCCTTAGATATGAATTTTAACCTAAACTTTGGAATTTGAAAGCTAACATTTAGTTACATGATTTGGATTTTCAATAACTAACCAATCACTTGTTGCTGACAGTCCTTGTTGAACTCATGGGATTAAAGCTCAACTCGTAGTAGTATGCATTTATAGTTGGGTAACCACATTTAGATGGTGATCTGCAACAACTGGACTCTATTGTTCTTAATTTAGCATTTTTATATTGCTCGGGTGTATTATATTCCTTAATCGGGATATTTTCATATTCAAGTTTTACAAGGAAACTCCTCAAATGTTGCTAGTAAGTTTTATCATTTACAGCTCTCATAAAGCCAGTCAATGGTCTAACAACATAAATGCAATAGGTATCCATTAAAGTTTAATTCTCATCATGATGCATATTATAATAAGATAACAAATGGATCCTTTGACATTAATGAAAATAATGACAACTATCCCAACCGAATTATGTATTAAGCTTGATTATAGAGTTACCGCAAGGAGGAGAAAAATGTCTTAAAACACAACATTTATAAGGAAATCCATGGACCTTTTTATAAAGAGTTCAAGGAAAAATATAAATTGGAACATAATTATGGAAAATAGTCGGTTAAGGTTAATTTGATAATACTGAGGTATATAATGCCTTCCTTTTTATTTTTTCTTGAAATTTCCAGTAAAAAATACATATCAGTTGTTTCTTGCATACCTGGTCCGGACGAAGAGGAAGCTCATTGGAGGAAGAGCATGAGGAGCCTGATAGGAGGAAGAGGAGGTTGTAGAATTCCTCCAGCGACAACGATGAATGGTGCCAACCAATCCTACAAAAAAAACCATTAAAATTTTAAAAACAACAGTAAAAGATGCAGTAAGAAACCAAAAAATCTAAAATAACCTCCATGCCAACACATACATTGTCAGCAAATCAATTCCTCTAGTGCACATATAGCACATAAATTTCCTCCAACGACGAACGAACAATAACGTTAAACTAACATGGCAAAAAATCTTTCTGCGACATCAGGGTCATGATATATATAAACATTAATTTGGCTGAATTAATAATTCCACTGAAATAATAATTTGGCCGAATTAATAATTTGGCTGAAAAAATGTATTGCTGATTTTTCCACCTCCAGCCAAAAAATCATTTAATGAATGGCATTAATGTAAACAACAATAATAGTTTGACAAAATTAATTTTAATAATTTGGCCAAAAAAAATGTTGGGCCGAAAAAGTGTGATAATGAAATTTTCGGGGGCATTTCTCACAGAAGTGTAACCCAACTTCACATGTTTACCCATAAACATTACCCAACATTTCAATGTCATAAGCAAATCAATACATTGCAATGTCACACGCAAATCAAAACAATGCAATGTGAAGAACATTTCCCAATGTAGCAATGCGATGAACATAATCTAGCATCATAATGTGATGAACAAAGCTAGATATATGACAAGCATACCCTATTTTTGCATTCAGCCATTGTTAACCATCATCAGCCACAGTCAAGCATAATGAACGATAGGCACCCATAGTCAAGAATTGGAAACCATACTAAACCATAGATAATCATGGGAAACATGAGAAACACTATCAACCATGGTGAAACATATTCAATCATGATAAACCATTAACAATGAGAGCCTTTCATGGGTAGCCATAGGAAATCATAGTTATAAATAATCATACAAAATCAACACGGTCAATCATAGTCTACAAAAGAGAACATGGTCAAATATACTCAACCATGGTCAACTATAGTTGACTTCAGTCGATAGGGTCAAGCATGGATAGCCATAGCCAACCATGTTTAACCATGGTAAACCATGTGCAATATGGTCAAACGTGATCATCCATGGATAACCATAGTTAGCCAATGACAACATGATCAACAATGGTAATCTTGGTTATCCATGATTGAGTATGTCAAAACATGGTCAACATGGTTAACGTTGTTAGCTTGGTCAAGATGGTTAAGATGGTTAAACATGCTAAACCATGTCAAGCATAGTCAACCATGACCAACATAGTCAACCATCATCAACGATGGTCATATTTGGTCAATCACAATTACCCATGGTCTATCATGGTAAAAAATGTAAACCATGTTCAACATGGTCAACCATGGTTGTCCTTAGCGAACCGTAGTCAATCATGGTCTTATTTTCTCAATCGTTGTGACCATAGTCAACCATAGTCAACCTATGTTCGGCCATGGTCATCTATAATCATTTATGCTCAACTATGGTCACCATTTTTCACTATGGTTTACCGTATTTGACTATGGTTGTCCATAATTAAGTATGGTTAACAATGAAAACCATTTTCAACATGTTCAATCATGGTTAACATTAGTTAACCATGCTCAACCATAATGAACCATGGTCAAATATTTCTGACTTTAGTCAAACATGATAAACCATGGTCATCTTTGGTCAACCATGTCACCATTGTCAACCATGGTTGTCCATGGTCAACCATATTCAAGCATATTCAACGATGGGCATCCATGGTCAACCATAATCACCATGGTTGACTATGGTTTACCATAATTAACTATGGTTGACTATGATTCCCATGATTAATTATGGTTGATCATGTTGGCATTATTACTAATATGTTCTCCTTGATGGAAACTTAAGTGATACATATGTACTTGATGTCAATAATGATAATATTATGATTGTGGAGATAATGTATAATGGTACAAGTGTTATGACCAAAGTGCACTGATAGATGGATGTTAAAGGTAAAGTTTGAGCAAGTATACACAGTTCCTATAAAGAATGGTCGGGTACATATGCGGGTCCTGTGATTCAAAGTCAGGTACAGAATCTGAACCATGATAATTTGGATACCAGAGATCATTGCCATGGTATTGGCCCATAGTAATGGTTGTGGAAATGGTTATTTGATCTCATCAAAGAATACTTACAACATTACCAAGGTATTTCCTTGAGGTATTGGCTAAGAAAAATATTATATAAATTGATGGAGATCAAGGTGTTGTGTGTACAAGTAAATGGTTCATTCATGTGTAATCTCATTTGAAACAAGAGAGCACCAATGATCATAGAGGAGGCTCAAATATGATAGGTCTAAAAGTATAGTAAATAATAATGAATATACTTTCTTGATCTGTTTTGGTTATAAGCTAACACTGATAGATTTGTGATGCTAATGATACTATGATATGAATATGTGATGGTGAAGTTTGCGCAGCATGTGTTGTGGATGCAATGAAAGTTTGTATCAATAATATTTGTACATATGTTTTCTTCAAGATAATCGCGTACATACGTGGATCTGTCTCTGTAGGGTCATGTATATATTCTGTGAAATTTTTTCAGTATGATCAAATCTGTATGTGGGTGTTGTGAATCATAAATGCGTACATACGTGGATATGCCTTATGGGAGTGGTTGATTCGAATGGAAAATGGCATCAACCCATTGTATTCATCCACCCATGGAATTTACCCATGATATTGTAAATGGCATCCATCCATGGTATTGTAAGTGACATACACCCATGATATTCATTCACCCATGGTATTGTGACATCCACCCATGGTATTCATTCACCCATTGGAATTGATTCGTGGTATTGTGACATCCACCCATGTTATTCATTCACCCATGGAATTAACCCATGGTATTGTGACATCCACCCATGGTATTCATTCACCCATGGAATTGACCCATGGTATTGTGACATCCACCCATGGGATTCATTCACCCATGGAATTGACTCGTGGTATTGTAACTGGAAAATACTATAAGTAACAAGTCACATTTTGTAAAAGGACAGATTGTCCGCCACAATGTAGCCTTTATAGTTATTATTGGTTTTAATAAAAAATTTCTTTGTGGTTTTATTCATTGG
>APFE031477365.1:33547-66517 GCA_000404065.3 Pinus taeda
TTAAAAAAAAAAAAAATTTAATTTATAGCTGTCAAATTTTAATATTTTGGGTGACTTAGAGATTTTTGATGGTGCTGAGTATATTTTCACCATGAAAAATAAGATTCAAACACTGCTACCCCAAGATTTTTTGAAATTTTTTTACCAGAATTCCAACCACTTTTAACCGTCCAGATAATTCCCCAGCCTCCATAAAAGACTCTGTTTAAATCTATAACCCTGCAACATTAATGGAACTATAACCTCTTAAATATTGGTTGCCAGGGGGAGGTGGATTTGGGGATCTTTATACCACGTGTATGGCTTTATCAAGGAGTGGGGAAATTGAAATGACATTTCCCACCTTTCAATTTATCCACCCAGTTGATGGCTGTAAGAATTCGATAACGCTTGCAATATCATGGTCCATGTCATTATGTAAAAAACTCATTCAAGAATTTGTATAACAAGAAAATGTTTACATAAGCTCATTCAAGAATTTGTATAACAAGAAAATGTTTATCATGTATTCTATCAATGTTATATAATGTGTATTCTATCAATGTTATACAATGTTTAATGGAACTATAACCTCTTAAATATTGGTTGACAGGGGGAGGTGGATTTGGGGATCTTTATACCACGTGTATGGCTTTATCAAGGAGTGTGGAAATTGAAATGACATTTCCCACCTTTCAATTTATCCACCCAGTTGATGGCTGTAAGAATTCGATAACGCTTGCAATATCATGGTCCATGTCATTATGTAAAAAACTCATTCAAGAATTTGTATAACAAGAAAATGTTTACATAAGCTCATTCAAGAATTTGTATAACAAGAAAATGTTTATCATGTATTCTATCAATGTTATATAATGTGTATTCTATCAATGTTATACAATGTTTAATGGAACTATAACCTCTTAAATATTGGTTGACAGGGGGAGGTGGATTTGGGGATCTTTATACCACGTGTATGGCTTTATCAAGGAGTGGGGAAATTGAAATGACATTTCCCACCTTTCAATTTATCCACCCAGTTGATGGCTGTAAGAATTCGATAACGCTTGCAATATCATGGTCCATGTCATTATGTAAAAAACTCATTCAAGAATTTGTATAACAAGAAAATGTTTACATAAGCTCATTCAAGAATTTGTATAACAAGAAAATGTTTATCATGTATTCTATCAATGTTATATAATGTGTATTCTATCAATGTTATACAATGTTTATTTGCGAGACCAAGTCAGCCAACCTTCCACAAGTAGGCCTAACAAGAAAATGTATCCATGTTTATTTGATCCCAATACCAAGTCGGCCAACCTTCCACAAGTAGGCCTAATGTAGGCTTGAAGAGTCATGAGAAAGAATATAAATAAAGGACTTCGACCTCCACTTGAACCTAACAAGTTTGGACATCTTGGCATATTGATCTGTGGTTGGTTAAGGACATGCGAAGGGCTTAGAAGGCTAGAAGAGCCTTATGAAGGAAGTAATCTATGCTTGAAGAATTCAGAGATCTCTTATGCAAAGTACCTAGGGTTACTTCAAGTTGAAGTTACAATAAGTGTCATGGTTCAGTAAGAGTGTTGAAGAATCCAGAGATCTCTTATGCAAAGTACAAGTTGAAGTTACAATAAGGGTCATGGTTCAGTAAGAGTCTTGAGGCTAGAAAATCATTTGTTTGAAGAAAACCTATATTGTTATCATTGGAGACCTTGTGAAGGAAGTCTATTTAGTTGACTTGGTCGTTGGTGGAAGCAGGGATCTTGTCTTATTCTTGGAAGTCTCTTTTGAAACTAGTTGACTTTGTGAAGGAAGTCTATTTAGTTGACTTGTCTTATTCTTGGAAGTCTCTTTTGAAACTAGTTGACTTTGTAAAGGAAGTCTATTTAGTTGACTTGTCTTATTCTTGGAAGTCTCTTTTGAAACTAGTTGACTTTGTGAAGGAAGTCTATTTAGTTGACTTGGTCGTTGGTGGAAGCAGGGATCTTGTCTTATTCTTGGAAGTCTCTTTTGAAACTAGTTGACTTGGTCGTTGGTGGAAGCAGGGATCTTGTTTTATTCTCGGAAGTCTCTTTTAAAACTAATTCTTTTCTATAAGAAGAAAAAAGAAAAGTTCTTGTGGGTTTTCTCCTTGGAGAGGTTTTTTTGCCTTGGCTGAAAAGTTCTTGTGGGTTTTCTCCTTGGATTTCTCCTTGGAGGGGTTTTTTTGCCTTGGCTGAAAAGTTCTTGTGGGTTTTCTCCTTGGATTTCTCCTTGGAGGGGTTTGGACGGGTTTTTTTTGCCTTGGCTGAAAAGTTCTTGTGGGTTTTCTCCTTGGAAGGGTTTTTTTGCTTTGGCTGGCTTGGAGCCTATGGAGAGGTTTGCCTATGGAGGGATTTTTGGAGCCTATGGAGGGGTATGGAGAGGTTTTTTTGCCTGGGAGCCTATGGAGGGATTTTTGGAGCCTATGGAGGGGTTTTTGGAGGGATTTTTGGAGCCTATGGAGGGGTTTTTTTGCCTTGTAGCCTATGGAGGGGTTTTTGGAGCCTATGGAGGGGTTTTTGGAGCCTTGACTTTGGAGCCTATATCTTGTGTTCAATCACATGTGATATATGTTGTGTTCAATCACATGTGATATATGTTGTGTTCATGTGATATTTATTGTTTTGGCATTTATTTGAGGATGAAATGTATTTTCCTTTAACGGTAAAAGACTTTGCTTTATACCCCGACCAAACTTACTTTTCGAGTCATGAAATTGAAAAAGAGGTGAACGTCTATGACCAGGAGGAGTTGTTCTACATGCTGTTCTTGATTAAGAGCGCCCAGGAAGCAGGTGAATTCCAGGAATGATCCCATTGCCTCTTTTCAAGGCCAAGATGTAGAGACTTTTCCGGTTGTTCTCGCGTCACTATGAAGAGCACCCAGCACAGCAAACGGATCGTTTTTCACGCAAGGTGAACAAAGATCGATTGGAGCCTTCTGAAATCCTTAGTATAGGGATACTCTATATTTCTTAATGAAGACTGGACAGCTCAGTTGTTGTGTGGGATCCTCAGAAAACTGCCGAACTGAATTGAGGAACCAGAACCTTTTCCAGGTGCCAACTAATACAAGTAAGCCCTTCCTTCCTTCCAATGCTTTAAGTTCAGGTAGAGATGAAGAGTCTGAAGTTAGAGAGCTTGTTCTAGCTTCCCTTCGTCCAGTTCAAGATCCAGACCCATTAAATTGAATTCAGCAATAGCCTCTTGTAACTCTGCTGCTTTGTTGTTCAGTTCTAGTGAGGTGGATGAGTCATTATGTGCACTAACCTCACATCTACTTTTACAAAACTACACAAATTCCGGAACAAGGGTACAACTACAGATCTAACTGCAACAACCAAGGAGAAGTCAAATGTACCGCAACTAACATTTTTTTAGAAAATTAAGAAGCACAAACACATGCCATGATTGATTAAAAACTCAGTTCTCACAATAAAATTGTAGTCCTCAACATCACAGGCTCCAAAGCTCCATTGACGTCATATTCTCACCTTTTGAGTCTTGACAAGGTTGCTCAAAACTGATGAAAATGAAACATGAATAAATCATGGCATCATTTGTAAAAAATGAGAAAATATCAGGTTAACTAAACATATGACAATCGGTCATGACTGAGATCTCTGTCAAGTTCTTCTTCAGTATTTTTCAGTATTCAGTATGGTCTCTGCTCCTACGGGAGGCAGCTGTGAGCCATTTTGCGGCCCAGACTTAGCAATTACCAAGGGCATGGCTTACTCTGGAATGGCTTATCAAATGGCTTAATGGCTTATAGAGCATTGGAGTTCTGACCTGAGCAGTGGTATCAGGGAAGTGGGAAGGCGCACCCTGACGAGTGTTGGGTTGTTCGTTATCAGTCGAGGAACAAGCAAAGAACCAAGAGACCACTCCGTGACGCAGAAATAAAGTAAGTCTTCTGTAGATATAAGTACAACAACATTACAGTCAAAAGGAACGATCTTTGACGACATTTCCTTAACAATCTTACAAAACATTGCCTTTATAAGACTAATTTATCTCTTGAAATTTTAGATTCACGTCATTTGACCATGAGGTTGACTAGAGAGCCTATATAGATGATGCATACCATTCTGATTCAGTGGGTGATCATTGCCTCGTGAAATTGCAATCAATATGGAAATACTGGCATAACAAACTTGAATAAGAGACGCAATTTCGTTTAAGCATCAATAGTTTTATGGGAACTGTATTTTACCATTGAATGCACAATGGCCTATCAACAGTTTCTTGGGAATCATATTTCTCCATTGAATGCACAACAATAGGTCAAGATCACATTGGACCTTAAACACAGCAAAACAGGAGGGTAAAAATGCATGAAAAGCACAGTGAAAGAATGCATAAGCTCCTCAACTTACCTACTTAATCTTGTTGGATCTAGGGAAGCCAAAATATGGCATCTAACATTGTTCATTGAGCTTCACCTTTCGTGGTTGAGCATGCTTTCATTCTTACGGTAGTTGGAGATGGACTAGACCAATGAGAAAGAGTAGTTAAGAGCCATCCAAAGTTTTCGAAAGGAAGGGAGGAAGGGCTTACCTCATACCCTTGTCTCCCAATTCAAGACCTCAAGAAAAGGCTACAGACCTACCCTTAGCTTCAGTCTTTGGCTTAGAAATAAGATATTACCTTACCTTTCACTGCATTCATTACATTGCTCGTTGTTCTACCGGTAGGGATCCGAACGATATGCACCATTGTGGAGCAGAACTTTCTAGAGATGGTCGTGCGACATGCGAGAATCAAAGGACTGAACTAAATGGTACGCATGTGGAAATGGGTCTATCTGCCATCTCTGCTATAGTGCAGGCAATTCGATTGGGAGCATCCTCTGATCAGCTGAGAATATAATGCTTAGAGATTGAAATGAAAGTGTGCAAAAAGAGAAATTTAAAAAGGCATAGTTGTAAAGGAGGAGTATCAACCGGATGACTTAAATATAATGCGTCCATTAAAAAAATTAAAAACGATAAAAACGAAGTTAGTGGACTATGTGGGATCTAGCATTAGAGCCACATGCCTCGCAACTCCATTCGTTGTCTCCATTACATAGACATGCAGTCCCTAATCACGCCACTTACATGTTGCATCAAGCAAACATATGTGACATAGTTCAGAAAGCCAGCTCAATCGGAACTAGCTTGCAGCAACTCGTGCGCGGCCCGTATAGAAGAGAGGGTTGGCTAGAGAGCATGCTATGCATAGAGAGAAGGATAGAAGCAAGCCGATGCTACGCGTAGAGAGAGGGATAGAAGCAAGCCGATGCTACGCGTAGAGGAATACAAGTGGGCGGCATGCAATGTGATTCAATCCATCGTTGTTGAGTCCTATTTCGCTTTTCCTAGAGTGGCAAATTCATTTGTTTATCACGAATCCAGAATTTTGGGAACATTTATCTAGTTCGTCTGAGGAAAATGTCAAAGAGAATGGTAGATATGCTTCTCATTAGCTATAGATTTGAATGTTGGAATGTAACCTTTTTGGGTTTCATTTGTTGATAATGGGTGATATAATTTGGGTGTGGGCAGGTATTTGGAAGTATATGTGTTGTGTCTGCCAGATTGGATCTGGGGAAGGAAGGTCCCCTGATACACATTGGGTGTTTTATGTCATCTCTTCTTTGGCAGGGTGGCTCAAAGCGGGTGGCCTTATTGGGCAGGGTGGCTCAAAGCGTTACCTTCTAACATGGAGATCACTGAGGTACTTCAAAAATGACATACATAGGCGTGATCTCATTACCTGTGGTGGTATATAGGCGTGATCTAATTACCTGTGGTGTTGCTACCGGGGCGGTTGTAGATTTCCGTGCACCTATTAGTGGTGTGCTCTTTTCACCGGAAGAAATAGCAACATGGTATGTAAACTTTCGTTTGCAATTCACACACTGGTGTTGGATGTATGCTTTAGCATCTTTATTGCGGTTATTGCAGTAACAAGTTACAAGACATCAGAGTTTCATGTTCTGCATATGTCAGATAGGGAAAAATTCCCTTCTCTCTCCCATTTCTATATACAATTCCCAAAATAAGAATTGAAGGATCTTTCCTAACAAGGATGTGAATTCCCTTTCTATATACAATTTCCAACATGAATTCAAGGATCTGACTTACCAGGGATGTGAATTCCAGGGATGCGAATTCCAGGGATGTAGGCTAGGGAATTTCTCAACACTGAGAGCCCTCCAAGGTTCCATTGCAATTGGCTTTTCAAAAATGAAAACGAGTAGTTGTTCGCCTCAGATCCTTTAGACGGCAAAGGCGGTGACCAGGGTGGTTGTCCACCTCTATCAGGTTAAAACCTGTTTTCGAAGCATCTTGAACTTAAAGAGGAGAAATGATGAAACTTCATGTGCTTACTGCTTAGTAAACACAGAACAGCTCGAGATTTCCTGTTCTTACAGCTTAGTGAACAGAGAACAGCTCAGTGAATAGAGATTTCATGTGCTTACGACACTCTGAACAAAGAACAGAGTGAGCAGAGAGTTTCTGTACTTACGGCACAGTGAACAGAGAGTTGTGCTTATCGAGCTATTCAACAGAGAGATGGATCTTGTTCTTATGGAGCTATTGCAGGGCGGTAGAACATCCAACAGCTTGTTGGACAAAGCGCATAGAATCAAATGTCAAGCGAGAAGTATGAGATGAAAGGTATCTACGGAAGGGCGCTGGAGTTGCACCAGGTATAACATGCGTATAGAAGCAGATGTCAAGCCAGAGCCAGAGAGAGAGCTTGAAGCTCGGGGAAGTTTAATAATAAACATCAAGTTGGAGAGAATTTTAATAAACATCGAGCGAAGGAATTAAATACAAACATTAAATGTTAGTGAAGTAATGCTAGCATTACTTCATAATGTCATGTTCATGTCATGCTCATATCATGTCATGCATATCGTAAAGCTGATATCCTAATGCCAATGCCAATGTGCGATGTGGGCTTCTTCTGGGCTGACTTCGGTAAGAGGCCACTAGAGATTAATGGCAAAGCTTCAATCGCCATTAAGATTAATGGCAAAACTATAGTTCCCGCCTCCGCCACTAGAGATTATTACTATAGTTCCCGCCTTCCAGTCTCTGCCGCCTCCGCCACTAGAAATTATTACTATAGTTCCCGCCTTCCTGTCTTCGTCTTCGCCATTCTTTGCCATTAAAAATTAATAACAAAACTTCAACCGATTACTATAGATCAATTAGAGATTAATGGCAAAGCTTCAATCGATTACTATAGTTCCCGCCTCCGCCACCAGAAATACAATTAGAGATTAATGGCAAAGCTTCAACCGATTACTATAGTTCAACCGATTACTATAGGTCCCCGCCGACCCGGAGGGCAGGGACTAATAACGCCGGCAGGGACTAATAACCATAACCTTCGTTACTTAAAGTGTTGAAAAATTTTCATCTATAGACAGGTGGCAACTTGTGAATAGTGTTTGGGCGTACACGTGGAGTGTGACAGCCTAGAATATCATTGCACACGAGGGAATATGTTGAATAGTGCAGAGAAGTGAAGGCGTGCAGTTTGAAGAAGTGAAGGAATATCAAACGTTGACATGGCAAATCATGAGAGAGAATAGTGGGTAAGTGAAACCTTAGATGTTGCTTCGGTGGCAATCAATGTGACTTAGGTAATGGAGAGGTGGCTTTTACCCTCTTCTAGGGAATACGTTGCGTAGAAAAGGAATGAATAGCACAGAGAAGTGAAGGCTTGTAGTTTGAAGAAGTGAAGGAATATGAAAAGTTGATGTGGCAGATCATTTGAGAGAATCGTGGGTAAGTGAAACTTTAGATGTTGCCTCGCTGGAAATCAATGCGACTTAAGTAAAGGAGAGGCGGCTTTTACCCTCTTCTATAGGGATTCATCAATTAACGAATATTTAAGTGAAAAAATTATTAGTTTTAACGTTCAATGAGCCTGGGCATTTTATGTATTAGTGGGTTAATACTTTAGACAAAGGTAGTTGTTTTTTCTAAGTGATAACATCAAATTTTAGTGAAAAATAGAGTTTTATTGTGATTTAAATTTTTAATATAGTATAAATTAATGATCTTAGATACTTGGTTAGTTTTAAAAGTTTCGATTTAAATTCAAAATTCAAAAAGTTTTAATATATTGTTTTGTTAATTTAAATTAAACATATATTAAATTATTAAATTAAATTAATATATTTTATTGGGTATGAAATTAAACAATTTTTTTATTAATTTTAAAAATTAAAATTTAATTACTTAGATAAGTATATATATTTTTGGAATGGGTTTTAGAAAAATAAATTAATTATCAATAATTATTAGGTGATGGTAGGGATTTAACCTCCATGAAATATTCTAGAATTTTCATAGTAATATACAAATAAATGATTGAGATTTATCTCCAAAGTAGTTATGTCATTTTTACCTTTTTAATTAAATTGATTAATTAAAAAAAATGTTATATAAACAAGTGTGATATGAAATGAGTTATAGTTTTTTGGGCATGTAGTATTGATAAGTCATAGTAATGTTCCATGATATTATAACAAATTTTATTTACAAATTAAGAATCTCCACAATAAAATAAGGATTAATCTCTATGGTTAAAAAAAAAATCTATATTTTTTAAGTGTAAATATGTTTAACTTATATATTAATTGTTTCATAACTAATAATAATTAAATAAAATTATAAAATATAAAACTTTTTCTTTACTCACACTTTGAAAAATGTAATTTAAAAATAATTTAATATTTTAATGTTTTCAAGTTAAAATTTAAAAATTTAAAATAATAATACTTTTAATGTTTTCAAGTTAAATTTAAAATTTAAAATTTGATGTACAATGAAATTTAAATTTATGGTTAAATTTTAAAATTTATAATTCAAAGATTCATGTACAAAGAAATTTAAATTTTACCCCTAAAAGACATAATGAGAGTCTCTAAACCTTACTGATAAAAATTGCAATCCCTCGACTTCAGTAAAATTTATAATAGCCAATTTCAACCTTTGCCTTAGTAAAATTTATAAATAAAGAAATGGACAAATGGCAATATTTGTTATATGTAAATTGCTTAGTGAATTCCCTTTTCATTTTTTACCAACAAACCTATCTTTTTATCTTTGCATCGAACATGTGCTTTTTCAATCCACACACACACACACAATATATATATATATATACAAATATTTTATTATTAAAATAAGTGATACAATACTCATGTTTTTGTTTTTGGGAATTGGGGGAATTGACACTAGGTCGAGCTCATACTCACATGACATTAAGTTGATTCTCACTACTATCAATATAACTTCTAAGCATACCAACTTAACCCCTAACAAAATAGATAGTGCTAATTGGGGATGTGAATCAATGACGTTGCAAGGAATGCGTTAACAATACACTCTATTCCTAATTGATCTACATGTGGGGGGACTTTCAAAAAGGAAATGCAAGTAGACTTTGATCCACTTATGTGTGCATAGGTCATGAGACCATTGAATATACTATCCCTCAGTGCATTCACACATTCGATCGCTACCTCAAGGTGCTCCTATGGCTCTAAGTTAAACCCTCATGGGAATTGAACATGTTCGATAACTACCTCAAGGTACCCTTATGGTTCCAAGTTAAACCTTCAATTTCAAGTTTGATCACTACCTCAAGGTACCCCTATGGTTCCAAGTTCAATTCCCATGAGGGTTTAACTTGGAGCCATAGGAACATCTTGAGGTAGTGACTCAACTATGGTTTATATATATGGGTTTTAAAATATTTTTCTATTAGTATTATATTTAATTAATTTTAATATTTAAATTAAAATTAAGTATATTATTATTAATATTATTTTAATTTTACAGAGCTCTGCAATCCTAATGGCTAGGCGGCCATGAGCTAATCGATACTTTGCCCCCAAAAAAACCTGCAAACTGCTGAAAAGTTGTAGACCCAAGAGACTAGGAAACAGAGCGGAATGACAGAGGAGGAGAGGGGGGAGAGATCTCCTCCTATCGAGACGTGGCGGTAGGGGAATCATGTCAGAATATTAGTAACCAAAAACAAGCGGGAGAAACAAACATAATGTCAGGACCGGTCCTCGGAGTGAGATGGCAGGCAGGCAATAGAGGTAAATGTTTACCATGTGCGATGGAGAAACCAGGATTCATCATACTGATGAACAAATTGGAGCAATAATAATTTATATGAAAGACCATGCGCTACTATGTAAGTTCATTGGAGTATGGCTGACAGAAAAGGACCTAACCAAATGGATTCAGCAAAAATGGCAGCCCCGAGCCCATATCAAGCTCAAGCTGGGAGCAAGAGGCTTCTTCATGGTAATATTCTCGAACCTGCAAGACAAAGAAAAAGTATTTGAAAATGGTCCTTACTTTCATTATAATGCTGGATTGTTTATGAGATACTGGGAATAATGCTATGACCCAGACAAGGAAAAAATTTTGGCAGCTCCAGTGTGGGTTAGGTTATTTGGCCTCCCAATGGACTTCTGGGACCCAGAGATACTAGAGGACATACGAAACATGATAGGCAGATTTTTCAAAATAGAAAAAACGACAAAAAAAGGATGATATACCTCATATGCTAGAATATGTGTTTACATGAATATAGTTGAACCCATCCCAAACTCAGTAGAACTAAAGTACCATGATGAGGTCTCGCAACAAACCCTAGACTATAAACACATCCCATTCAGATGTAGAAGATGTCATGAGTATGGCCACCTATTTAAGGAGTGCCCACTGAATATAGAAGAGGGAGAGAACATGCATTAACAACAGAGGAAAAATCAATAAGACAAGGATGGGTTTCAATAAGTGAAAAGTAAAAGAAGACAAGTGAAAGAGAATACCAGCGGGGGGAAATAAAAACAAGCCTAGCCAAGCAGAACAAACAACTTCGAAGTACTACAAGAAGAAGAAGAAGAAGACAACGAGGTCCAAACAATGGACTATCAAGGGGCAAAAGGAAAGGAAAACAACTCAAGTCAAGGCAAACTAAAACCTAAGATGAAAGCCCAAAGCAAGTCGACAGAGAAGGAGGAGAAGTGAGATAGAGAGAAGATGGATAACACTACAATGGAAATAGATACAAGTAGGGGAGAAGAACTAAGCATGGAAAAAGAGGTGTTGAGGAAACTATTGAATGAATGGAGACATCTAGATGAGCGATTCATTCCAAAAGACCAAAAACGACTATACAAAGAAACATTCCAGCAGTATCAAGTCAAATAGGGGCAAGGGAAGGTGGAGTTGGTAGAATAATTGGGGCTGCAACAGGACAGTACCCAAGACTACCTTAATAAAATGAAAGGCGGAAAAGGAAGAGGCCGAAGAAACCTAAGGGAATCTATACAGATTATGGGAGAAATTATAGTGAATACAGGGAGGGTAGTACTGCTATTGGCAATGTTTCACCAAAGAAACCAAGTAACCCAATGGCAATCACATCCTAGAATATAAGAGGCCTCAATAGTAAAGGAAAATAGAGACACTTAGTGGAAAGGCTAAGGAAAGAAAAATCTCAACTCATGTTGCTACAAGAAACAAAAATCACAGAAGGGAGAATGGAAGAAATTCTAAATAAAGTAAAACCAAGGTACCAATGAACGACCATAGATGTGAAAGGTAGTGCGGTAGGTATAGCAATACTGTGGAACCCAGCAGAGATCACAGTGGATTATTGGGTGGGCATGAAAAGAATCCTCACAGGATGATTCTGGCTAATTGGAAAGAGAGAATGGTTTCTAGTCTCTTCAGTATATGGCCCTCATATTCCAGTGGAAAAAGGAAACTTCCTCCATCAAATACAATAGCTAGGAAAGCTTCATGAGGAACAACTATGGCTGATAGTAGGGGACTTCAATTTGATAACATCAACAGAGGAGAAAAAATTAGGATTGCAAAGAGAAGAGTCGGAAATGGAGAGGTTTAGGGATCTTCAAGAAGAACTAAAATTGGTAGACATCCCAACCATAAATGGAAAATATACGTGGAACAACAAAAGGGGAGGGAGGAGACAGATAGCCTCTAGGCTAGACAAATTCTTGGAAACAAAACACTTCATTGGCAAAGATATATTCTTTGAAGCATCAATTCTTCCATGTTTAGGGTCAGATCACTGGACTATTAAACTCGAAATTGCAATGAATCAAAAGAATCAGAATAGACCCTTTAGGTTCGAGGCATTCTAGCTAAGATAACACACCTTTAGAGAAAAAATCAAAGAATGGTGGAAGGGGAATGAGAAAGAGATAGGAGGAAGAAACCAAATGCACACCTTTCAACTCAGACTAAAAGACCTAAAAGGGAGGATAAATAAATGGAACAAGGAAGAATTTGGTCACATACAGAAGCAACATGAGATAATTCAGACAAAGATGAAGCACATACAGTAGCAAATAATCAAGGAGGGTAGAAGTGAAGAGCTTGCAAAAGAGGATGGGATGTTGATAAATAAATTGGAGGAAAGGAGACAACAAGAGGAGATCTTATGGAAACAAAAATCAAGAATCCAATGGCTAAAAGGAGAAAGAAATACAAAGTTCTTCCATAAAGAAATGGTGCAGCAAAGACAGAAGAACAAAATATTCTCCCTAATGGATCAACAAGGAAATTGGCTCACACAAAAGGAAGAAATGGAGAATCTGCTAGTTCAGCATTTCAAAGGGCTTTTGACAGAACCAAACATTAGAAGGGGGGAGAAAATTAACAAAATCAGTCAGCATATCCCTAAATTGGTGAGCAGAGATCAGAACCTGGCTCTACTAAGAGAAATAACTAAAGCAGAGGTGGAGGAGGTAATTAAAAATATGGTGAAGAACAAAGCCCCAGGGCTAGATGGATTCACTATAGAATTCTTCCAAGCGACCTGGGCCTTCTTAAGTGAAGACATAGTGAAACTAGTGGAGGAGTCTAGATGCACCAAAAGAATGCACCTAGCCCTAAATTCAACATTTCTAGCCCCGATCCCAAAGGCAGAGCACTCGGAAGAACCACAAGGGTTCCAACCAATAGCACTCTGCAATGTCATATACAAAATCTTCGCTACAATAATGGTCAACCAGCTAAATCCCATACTACCTGGATTGATATCTCAAGAGAAAATGGGGTTTGTCAAAGGCAGACAAATAACAAATGGCATAATGGTGGCACAAGAAGAAATCCACTCCTTAAAAAAATCAAAAACCAAAGGAATGCTGGTAAAACTAAATTTGGCCAAAGCCTAGGATATACTGAACTGGGAGTATCTACAAAAAATACTGAAGGCATTCAGCTTTGATGAATGATGGATAAGTTGGGTAATATCATTGGTAAACACTCCAGTTCTGTCAATTTTTCTCAATGGATCCCCTACAAAGGCATTCAATGCCACCAAAGGGCTGAGGCAAGGCGACCCGTTATCGCCCTTCTTGTTTATCCTAGCAGCAGAAGGCCTAGGAAGATATATAAAAGCAAAAGTATGTAATGAACAATATATGGGCCTAAGACTCTAGGGGAATGACCTTCCACTAAGCCACCAACAATTTGTAGATGACGTAATGCTATACGGATAGGCATCCCTCAAGGAAGCCAAGAAAATTATGGAAATCCTCATAGACTTCATGAGTGCTTCACGGATGGAGATAAACAAAGATAAGTCAGATATATATATTTCTTCAACACCCAAGTACCCTCCCAAGTTTTCCTAGCAAGATCCATGGGATTCAGAATAGGAAATTTCCCTATGAAGTATATAGGAATTCAGCTAAATGACCAGCAGAACAGAGTGGCTATTTGGAAAATCTTGTTGGGAAAGATCCAAAGAAAAATGAAAAATTGGACATTCCAAATGTTGAACATCCCAAGTCGCATAATACTGCTAAAATTAGTATTATAGTCCATTCTGATATACCAACTAACTATTCAAGCAAACCCTAAAACAGTCTGCCAGAAAATGGTATACATGTTCAAAAAATTCTTATGGCAAGGACCCAGCATGGTAAAAAAATGGCACTCCTATCCTAGACCTGGCTCAGCAAACCCCTAAAAGAAGGAGGCCTTGGACTACCCGACCCTTACATTCTGAATCAGGTAATGGGAGCAAAGGTGTGGTGGAGATGGATACAAGGAGGGGTATATCTTTGGAAAAGACTATGGGAGAGAAAGTATGACATGCCCAGGTCCCTCGAAGGAAAGCTGAGAAGCCAAAATGATAAGAAAGGCTCTGCGATATGGAACCTAGCTAGTGCCAATAGGAATTTGATCAGAAACCATAGCTTCTAGGAAATCAGAGGAGGGGACAAAGCTAACTTCTGGGAAGAAGCATGGCAACAGAGGGGAAAACTCAACAGCCAACCGTAGCTAGCAGAAATCCAACAATTCACCGACCTCCATAGGGGAAATACAATACAAAACTTCTAGTGCATAGAACCAGAAGGGTATTGGAGAAAGTGGAAACAACAACAGGATTGGCTAGAAGTTCCAGAAACACCCCAATGGAAGCTTTATGAAAAGGAAATGGCAACCAAGAAAATAGCGATAAACGAAGGATCAAACATCCTCAGATGGGGCCAAAGAATCAAAGGAATGTTTACAATTGTAGAAGGTCATCAATTAAAAGCAGAACACAATAGACATCCAAAAACAAATAATTTGGAAAGCATATTGAAAGTAAAAACATGGATGAAGATCACTTTCTTCATTTGGATCCTGAGCCACGGGTGAGCATTAACATGGGACCAACTGAAAAAAAAAAAAAAAAAAAAAAAAAAAAAAAAAAAAAAAAAAAAAAAAAAAAAAAAAAAAAAGAGGAACGCAAGGCCCATTGATATGCATCCTATGTTGATAATAGGAAGAGATAAAGGATCACCTCACCAATGCTTGCAAATACAGGGATAACCTGTGGAAACAACACCATCAACTTTTTGAAATTAGTGACAAGAATCCAAATAACATGCAAACAACAATAGAGAACTAGAGGAAAAAACAGTACCAGAACACAATCTTGAACCATGTTTGGAGACTCTCTCTAGGATTTGTCCTGTGGAATATATGAAAAGAATGAAATAAACTAGTCTTCAAGGAAGAAGGCAGAGAAAAAGCAGAAAAATGGAAACAAATAATCCAAAACATTAGAGAGACTATTCTGATAGAGAAATGGTTCGAGGAGGACTGGAAAACTAACCCGAAGGAAGAAAAGATAATAACCCCCCTGAACCTGAAACCAAGCATGTTGCATACGTCTTCTAGGAAGCACCACACCATCAAAGAGGAGGAAGTAAACCATTTCAAAAGACCACAGAAGGAATTCATCAAACTAAACTTCGATGGCGCTGCAAAAGGGAATCCTAGTGAGGCAGGGATAGGAGGGGTATTCAAAGATGACAGGGGTAGGACACTCAAAATCTACACAATGGACTGTGGAAATGTGACAAATAATGAAGCAGAGCTTCATGCCCTGAAAAGAGGGTTGGAAATCGCGATAAGAGAGCAATATCAAAAATTATAGGTAGAAGGCGATTCGAAAATGGCAATTGAAATAGTAAAAAAGCTACAGCAAGGAACTCAGTGGGAGAAGATCAGCCGAAGTTGGAGAACTGCTTGGCTGGTGTAGGAGATCAAAAAACTAACCAGATAGATAGAATAAGTCCTTCCCACACATGTACGAAGGAAAGGAAATGCGATAGCGGACAACCTGGAAAATTGGGGAAGCGTCTAGGTAGGCAGAACTGTAGACATAAGCGCGGAAGTATATCAAATGGAGGAGATGGAAAACTTGGTGAAAATCCTGGAAAAAGACAAGGAAGGGGAGGAGAACCCCCAATCGGGGTGTAGCATAATGGAGGAACTGGGACAGGGGAGATGGGACGGGAAAGTGGGAGGCAGCATCGAAGTGAGCGAAATGACAGGCGAGGGAAATGGATTGAGAGGACAGGGGCAAGGGAAAGTGGACGGACATGGCAGGGAAGGAACAGTCCCGGAGAGGAAGTTGGTGGAGATGGATAAGGAGGACAGCGAGGATGGCAACGGGGCTAGCAGGAGGGCGGGCAGAAAGACGCCAGCAAGTGGTAGGGCAAGGGACAAGATCATATGACAAGAGTAGCCCGGAGTAAGTGAGTGTTAATGAGAGGAAGTGTAAGTTAGAACGGAGGGTTACCATTGCAAGGTGACGGCGTAGGGATCAGTGAGGGAATAATGATGACAGGAAGGTGGATGAAAACAGAAAGGACAGAAAGGGGAGGGGAATAAAACATAAGGGAAAACAGTCCATAGGCAAATTCATGCAAAGGGAGGAGACAAGAATTAGAGAGAGGAAAGGTGGCCGAAGAATGACGTTGCTACTTGCAGACAAAAGCAGAACCAGTTTTGAAAGTTGGTATGTTGCTCCTCTAGCCCTCAGCTTCTTAAGGCATAGGATGTCTTTCTACATTAAAATAGGGAATTTGTTCAGCATAAGGAATGAGTCTGGTAAGGAGGAATCCAGGAATTCCTGGGACCCTGGATGGTCGAAAACTGTAGAATGTGTAATGAAAATCCTGGGGAGTAAGATAGGAGAGGAGGGGATAGAACCCAGGAATGGAGAGGTCTCCACCACGGCAACCCCACGAAACAAAATGTGAGAGAGCAAGGCCATAATGACTCCTATGGGGACTCCATGATAAAACCAGAAGAAAGAAATGAAGAACCTCGGAGAGCAATTGGAACTGAGAAAAGAGGGAAATAGGAAACGAGAATTCCACTAGGGACGAAAGAGAATAGGGCCAAGGTTCTAATGCCTAGACCCCTAGAAAACATCCCCATGACCCAGACTCCCTACGATGCAAGGAACAATAAACCAGTCTACCCTAGAGGCAGTCCTAAGCGAATGCCTATGTTGTGTTGCTTGAGTGACAGATGTTACCGAGAGGAAAAAACGAAGATAAGAGAAGTAAGAATTAGAAAAACCCAAAACGATGAGAGGAGATTGGAAATTCTAAAAGAAACCTCGAAAATCATTAGTTCTGGCACTGAAAGGGATAACAAATGTGACACAAGTAAATGGGAAATTGCTTGGATGTTTGTTCATTATCAAACTGATAATCATAATGGTTATGTGATAGGTCTCTCCTCACAATACACCCAGCACAGTGAGAAGGACAACAAACTGAAAGAAGCAACTGGCAACAAGCACACAGACAACATGGCAACCAGGAAGGGTAAGAGAGACAAAAAGATGGTAGAAGGGGCAAGCGGCTCAAGCAAAGAGCAAAGAAAGAGAGGGCAAAAGTATGGATGTGAACATATGAAAACCCTCATCGACGCCTACATGGCAGGGAACCCACCGGACATTAGAGACCAAATTGTTGGATGGGAGCGAGAACTAAACAACAACATAAGGAACCAAGACATCCCCATGGAGGAATGTGAAAGCATGGTCCCGAACCCAGGGAACTCTTAAGGATGGAACTCTCTCTTCAGACAAACAATTCAACAGTATTGGGTCATGAAGAACGTAGTGGCATGGGCTATGACTCTTACCCGAGAACAAGCAGTAAGCAAAGGACCAGAGGTAAAGGAAGACACCAAGGAAAAGGATCCCGTCAGGGCAGAACTCCTTAGAGAGATTGCAATAGTCCACATACAAACATACAGAAACAACTCGGCACTGGGGAGAATTGAACAAGCACTTCAAGACGTGAAGAGGAGCAAGAAGCTCGGCTCTAGTGCCAAAGCTCTAACCCTAGTAATATCCTTGGACAAGGATTTAGGTAGAGGTCTAGTACAATTTTTATGAAGTTTTATGATGAACAACTTTTACTTATTTAATTGGAACAGTAGCATAGATAGTAAAGGCAATGTTGCTAGATGGATAGAGAAAGACCTTTTCAAATTTTGGACAAGGTTTAATGCAGACAGGTGGGTATCTAGTTTCCTTCGAGCAGGTAAGCCACCTGGAACAAATGGAAGATCTGATTTTGAATAGTTAATATCAATAGAGGAAGCATCACCAAGTTTGCAAAAAAAAATTAAGTATAGTTATTTAATTATTTTTTAAATGTTTTTGAAAAATAATAACAATAATATGATAATTTAATTTTAAGATTATGTCTAAATTAGATATTAAATTGATACATGAGATTTTTCCATTTAAAGTTTATAAAGGTGTATATATTTTAATACTCTTTGAATTTGAACCTATAACATTTTACCAAAGAAACACATACTCTTAACCATTGTTATATATATATATTAAATTTCTCTCCTTTACATTTATACTTTGTTAATATGAAATTGAGATTTATAATATCTCCATTCCACATTCAAAACAAATATATGTAAAATAAACAATTCAATAATGTGAAAATTTTCCAAACTATAAATGCATATCGTATACTTAGTAGGTACTCCTTCAAATCAAGAGTGAGGGGTGTTTACTTATTGTTTCAAGTTAAAAAAGGGGAAAATGTTTACTCACTCATTATTAAATAAAAGTAAAACATAATAAAGAAAAATTATTTACACAACTTAACATTCAAGTGATGGGAAGATTATCACATCAAAATAATAACTCCTTTCATTTAAACTAAATATTTTCCATTAAAAATATATATAATATAATTTTTTTTAATATAATTAACTTTTAGGTTAAATTACTAATAAATAATTATAATATATATATATATATATATATATATATATAATATATATATATAAATATATATATATATATATATATCACTATAATATGACATTGAAAATAAAATATAAATAAGCAGGCTGTGTTGGACAGTTGGCATTGTCTGGATGGCTAGTGGTTGCAAGTGTGTTGGCATTGATGTCAACAATCATGTTGGGAGATGTGTTGAGAAACTGGCATTGTCCAAATGGTTCCAAGAATGTTGGCATTGATTTCAACTAGATAGCATAGATGTATGTGGCAAAATATGTTGGAACTGATGTTCCCTAGTATTTCTATGACGATAATTGGGCCAGTTTAATGTGCTTGATGTGTCAAGCTTAGGGGGAATCCCATGGTTGTTGCAGTGCTATGTAGAGAATCATCATAGTAGTAGGCCTATTGGAGAAGTCATAAATTATGACTATGGTGGTTTGGAATCCATCCCATGGTTTCTGCAGTTTCTTGTAGAGAATCATCACAATAGCAGGCCTATTAGAGAAACCATAAAAATATGACTACGATGGTTGGGAGTCCCAGACTTTGGAGGAGGTTCCTCCATAAGAGATCAACTAAGATATTCTTGGAGTTAGCATAGTTGGTTAGTTCTCTGAGAGATCTCTCCAATACTATGTGCAATCTTGTAAACTATCTCCGAAGAGCAAGTTCTAGACAGAAGAAGAAGAGCTAAGGTGGAAAGAATGGTAGAGAGTTTGCAACCATTTTTCAAGTAGCAGATGGGCTCAAAGACTACATCGGACCTTCTCTAATGGAAATTACTCTAAAAGATATTTCCAACGATATGTGGAAGTCTAGGAATGGCCATCAGGATTAAAATTTATTGACTACTAAAGTCAAGGTCTTGAAGTCCTTAGCAGGATGACATTCGGACCCCAAATTTTGGAAGGACGGTCATATCGAAACCTTCGAGCTTCAGGAAGCCAAAATGTCAGAAGTCAGAATTTCAACGGGTCAGAGAAGGCTAGAACCTCAGAAGGACAGAACACCGAGCTGAATATCGGAGCCAATTGTTGGTAGGTTTGGCACGTTGGAATCTTGGCAAGATAGGACACATGGCGACATTTTGGAAGCTCGAAGCCTTGGGACCTCAACGGTTTATTTAAAAAAAAAGGACCAGAAATGGCATGAGGAAAGAAGAACCTCGGAGGTTAGGAACTTCAGGATTTCAGAAACTCGTAAGTTCTTATGAATGAAATTCTTTAAAAACCATCGAGGATGCGAAGAACAAGACTTACAAAGGAAATTGCTACAAAACTAAAGGTTAGAGGCACCCCTTCTCTCTCCTCAAGATGGGACACATGGTTGCAGTTGATTGGTCTTCGGAAGCTGAAGTGGAAAATGACGTCAAGATGACGTGGAGATGATGACTTTAGCATGACACCATCTCGGACATTGGAACATTGTAGGTTGAGATTTTGTAACCTCTTATTGAATCCTTTTGAAAAAGTTATGATCCGATGAAAGGGGCTCTAATGAGACTAGCACATGGTTGCGGGAGACCCAAAGAACCAAGGGCATAGAGCAGTGTTAGCACCTAAGTATTATGAAGTATTTTAGCGGTTGTATATCTCGTAACTCCAGTGTACATTCTTTATGAGTAAAGTTACGATGAAAGGGGCTCTGATAGTAATTAGTGTTTGGTCATGAGGAAACTGATAGAACCAAGGGAACGGGGAAGACCTTAGCACCTAAAGTGATGTGAAAATGCCATGTGGGATATATTTTGGGACTAGAGATTTTGGAACTTCTCTGTAATTGAATTAAGAGGAAGTCCCGATATAGGGAGCTCTAATCTGGTAACGCTTCTTTGTAGAAGCGAGAGAACTAAGGGTGCAGTGCTAGAATACAAGGAGATAGGCCCCAAACAAGTTGTAAAGGGCTTAGCCCCTAAAGTATATGTCGCTAGTCATGGCACCCGGTCCCATATTGAAAAACAAGAGAGGCTAACCAAGAGGGGCTCGAAATATCGAAATCTCTTGTCTTTGTAACAACACAATAATAAGAAGTTACGATATGTGGGGAGCGTCGAAATTGTAGCACAGTGGAATATTAAGCCACTGGTCATAGGCAACGGTCCTATGGAGGGGAAACAAGAAAAGGGGCTAAGAAAGAAGGAGTTGAAGGCATCTGAATTTAGTAATATCATAACATTATTTTAATAAAAATTATGATGAGTGGAGCTCCAATATGAAAGAAAAGAGGTGTGTGAAGGACTGTTGAGTTGGTAGAGGAGTAAATGAGCACATAATAGGTTGGTGTCACAAAAATAATGGTAATTGCAGTGACCATTTGGTCAAGATAGAAATGACCACAATTTTGTAAGGAAGAGTGTTGGGTTGCCTTAAGCTGAGAAAGCTACCTATGGTTTTCCTGTGCACACCTCAGTGTATTAAATGAAGAACATAGAAGCCATCCTGAGGTATATTCAAGCTTAGAGAGCTATGAATAAGCATGGGAGCCATGGATTAAGTGTACAGTTGGACTGAGATTGAATTCTCAACATGGATAATTACATAGAGAATTGGTGAAGCGCTCAGGATCCCATACTCCAAGTTTAATGAGGCAACAATGTCCTAGTCAGACACAATAGTGGAATGGATAGCCATGCCAAGGTACACTCGCACTGTGTGGATACATCAATCAAAGGAAATATTATGCAAAGTGCAATAGAAGATCAAAAATAGTGATTGTCATCGAGTAAGATTGGGGGAAGCAACATTGTGTAGAGAAGAGATGTGTGGAGAGCTCTATGTCGAGTGTGCACTATTGTGTGTGAGGATAAGTTAGAATTTTCACTGTGAAAGGCTGAGAGTGCCTAAGAAGAAGAAAGAGACCTCGAGGGAAAGCCAATGTTGTGTGCGAAAGGATAAAGGTGCCTGTGTAGAGGAAGAAATCCAAGAAAAGTGTGATGATGTGTGTAGTGGACAGAGGGTCGAGAGTAGTATGATGTTGTGGTGGTGACAGTAGGTTGTTGTAGAGTGATAAGAGTGATCAGAGATAGAGTGTTGTGTGGGCCAAGGGCTAAAGAACAAGGTTGATATTAGGCAAAGTGGCTGCTAATGACAATGAACATTGAGTTCCTATTTGAGTGTGGGTTGGAGCCTACATACAAGAAGTTGGTGCTTTCATCTCTAGTGGGTGATCGAGAAGGCTTGGGGGTTGGTGCCTCCTGCAAGTTGGTGCTTGGGGCACTCAAGCTAGGTTGAGGCCGAATTGGAGGATGGTTAGCAGCAGAATTTGGGAAAATGAAGAAACAACAATAAATTTCTCAATTTTTGGCCAAATGAGGTGCAAAAAGAACCAAAATAGGGGTTTTTAACAGTGTTTGATCCATTGGAGACATTAGTTCTGCTATTTGATTTGTGTAAAGAATGTAAACACAATTTTGAGAATTATTAATGAAAGAGGCCTTACATTGGAAGCTGGACCAGGAGATGTAGCCCAAGCAATGGGTGAACTCCTTTACCATGCTTGTGTTATGTGTTTCAGATATGCTAGTTTTGTCTCTGTATGGATGTAAAATTTGGTTTAAATTTACTTGTTTATGTGTTGTGTAAATTGATCCTCTACCCAAAACACATATAAATTTCACTTTCAAATTGTTAAAAAATCACAAAAGATCAAAACCAGTGATTGTCATAGAGTAAGATGGGGGGAAGAAACATTGTGTAGAGAAGAGATGTGTGGAGAGCTCTATGTCGAGTGTGCACTATTGCATGAGAGGATAAGTAATAATTTTCTGTTGTGAAAGGATAAGAGTGCCTAAGCAGAAGAAAGATACCCTGAGGGAGAGCCAGTGATGCTGTGTGAAAGGCTAAAGGTGCCTGTGCAGAGGAAGAAGGTCGAGAAAAGTGTGATGATGTGTGTAGTGGACAAAGAGCCTAGAGTAGTATGATATTGTGATGGTGACAGTAGGTTGTTGTAGAGTCAAAAGAGTAAGCAAAGATAGATTTTTGTGTGGGCCAAGGGCTAAAGAGAACAGGGTTGATATCAGGCAGAGTGGCTGTCAATGACAGTGAACATTGAGTTCCTATTTGAGTGTGGGTTGGAGCCTGCATACAAGAAGTTGGTGCTTCCATCTCTAGTGGGTGATTGAGAACGCTTGGGGGTTGGTGCCTCCTGCAAGTTGGCATTTGGGGCAGTCAAGCCAGGTTGAGGCTGAATTGGAGGATGGTTAGCTGTAGAATTTGGGGAAATTAAGAAATAAGAATAACTTTCTCAATTTTTGGCCAAATGAGGTGCAGAAAGAACCAAAATAGGGGTTTTAAATAGTGTTGGATCCACTGGAGACATCAGTTATGCTATTTGATCTATGTAAAGCATATAAACACTTTTTTTTAGCATTATTAATGAAAGAGCCTTACATTGCAAGCTGGACCAAGAGATGTAGCCCAAGTGATGGGTGAACTCCTTTATCATGCTTGTGTTATGTGTTTTAGATATGTTGGTTTTTTCTCTCTATGGCTGTAAAATTTGGTTTAAATTTACTTGTTTATCTGTTGAGTAAATTGATCCTCTGCCCAAAACACATATAAATTTCACTTGCAAATTGTTAAAAAATCTTCAAGTTACACATTCAGATCACTCCATCAAAAGAGTCAGAGCTCAATTTTTTCATAACATCACAGTCCATAAATCTAGTCATGTCAAATTCATTAGCATTGATAAACTTATTCTTATACAAACTTGAAATAATCTTTCACTCATGTTTCCTAGAATCTCTCTATTATGTCTAGAAAATCTTCATCCGCATCTTCACATAGAGGTGGATCCTTTAGAGATATTGGATTATGATAAGCATGCCAAAGATTGTAATGAAATTTTTCCTAATTCATATGATTCCATCATTTGTAGCACCTATATTTATAAGAAAATATTAACTCTAGAAATCTATCATTTTCTCAAGGAGAATTTGAACTAAACTTAGGGGACACCCATGCAACAATTGCATTATTTCATGGTAACCATTTATAATAATGTCGAAATTTGTCATCTGACTAGGATCTAGTAGCATCTATCAATGAAAGGTGTACCATAATCATAAGTCTCTTAGTATATGCATCAATAAGAGAATTATCATTATGCTCGTTAACTTTACCAAATTTAATTTGTTTGAAAACCTTCATCCCAACATTTAGAATAACAAATGGATGACTATAGTCACAAAGAGGAAGTTCCAAAAAAAAATCACATGTTTCTTGTGCTCCGATGTACCTATCAACAATATTATTGCACACCAATGCCCTATATGCATGTGTTGCTAGTTCATTTGGATTTTGAATCGAAGAAATATGCATCAACATATCATGGAAGTTATCTTATCCTCTTTCTTCTTTTGCTAAATATTTTCTATGTAGTCAAGGACCACCTGCTTAGAAATAATAGGTTTTCAATCCATATTTTCATGCCACATCATCAATGTTTCATGATTATTTGTATTTAATCTATCATCATTCAATCTAGGTTCATATTTTTTTTCTTCGATCTCATATACATAAAGTATCAACATCTTACATAGCCCCCATGGTTCCATTTATCGACACAACAATTTTCCACCATTTTTTCAAAGGTATGATTTTCCATTACACGTTATGTGGTGATCAACACAATTTATATGTTCTTCATAGTCCCTCATTGGATCAGATTGAAATTTTTTTAATTTTCCTTTAGGTAGGGATGATCGTCATCATTTTTTCAAATAAGTATCTATAATTAACATTCATAGTGTGGATTGAGTGCATGGATGGACTCTATTAAAATGATATTTTGAAAATGTAACTTGAACAGGGCAACCAATTTAAAGTTTCCATATTGGAAGCATATTTTAGCCAAAGAAATCAAAATGCATGTGGATATCCATGATATTTCAATCATAATGACACCAAAAATATGTAGCCTAATGAAATTTTGAGAAAATATCATATTGAAAGAATGTTGGTCTACAAATTTGCTACACTTAGTGCGAAGAATATTGTGGGGACCCAATCTATTGAATTAAGTCACATAATTATACATGATATTTGATCCAATATACACATGTACCTCTTAGTACATTCCTAAATTTCATCAAACTATTTACAAATTTAGAATTGGAAATATTTTTTTAAATGTTCTGATAACTTATCAACTATAGTAGGTACTTGTGTCATATTTTTTTAACAAAAAATGTAGAGGAAGCTTGAGCACAATGTCTCATGATGATATTAAGTAAAAAATTATATAAATCAAGGGTGTTTCCCAAACCTCTTATCATGATATCTGAGAAGATGTTTCACATGCTCATGAAGGTGCATTTTTCTCATTCGTAGTTGTAACTAATCATGTTCAGCTTTACAAAGCAATGCTCGAAATGCCATATCAAATAATCCTTCAATGTTACACCCATCTATGGGAGATGAATCGGTTGTAGGCCAATTAATGGAATTTATAGATTCTCCATTTTGGTTGTTTGTATTTCCATTAGGGTTATCTACTCAAGCTCAAATAAGTTCAATTTCCCTAGTTCATTTGGAGGCCTTACAAAAAAGAAAGTTGTCTCACAATATTCTATGATATCTTAACAACCTATAACCCATTTCAACATTTCAAAGTCCATGTCATTTTCCATAAATAGTAATATAATATAATTAATCATAAGTGATTCAAACATCTATTTCATTTTCCAATAACTCTTTGAGGGAACATATCTCAATTCCAACTCTACGATGTTATGTATAATTTTTAATCTTATACAGTTTGCATCCACTACCTTCCTCTTTATAACAACACAATCATATTTTGATCCTTGGTGACCCTTTTTTCACACAACTATCATTAAATCCAATTCTTTAATATGTTAAGATAATTTATTGGCTACATCTTTAATTGCTTGAGGAAAATTCATAGTGTGTCCTCTATATTTTATTTACCACGTATTGAATGTATTGCATGTAAAGTTGGACTAGCTCATGCTATTAACATCTCTTCAACCTAAGTAATACTTGCAAGGAACAAATGTTGCAACTCTGGATCCATATGGTTTTGTGATGAAAATATATGATCGGTATCTGCGTTTACATCTTGTACACACAAAAATTGTATTAATAGTCACCTCTTGAATGCCAAGATATGACTCCTCACACATTGACACATTTGAATATGACTCAATTTATCAATTCTTTCACAAATATCTTATGAACAATAACTTCATGTTCATATGAAACTAAAATCTTGATATTTTAATATGTAATATTATCAATTGAATGATAATAATAATAATAATATAATATATCACAAGCTACATAAGAGAAAGAGAAAAAAATGAATGCCTATGGCTCCACAAGAGGGGTAAATAGGGGGACTTAGAGGGCTTAAGGGTTCTAAATAAACATCATACTATTTTGTTGATAACCCTAAGTCCTTTTAGTATTCCTTAATCCTTGGGAATAATGTTAAGAGAAGAAAAACATGTACTTTCCATGATGATGTGTGGTTTCCCACTTACATGAAATTTCATATATACCTTTTACATCGATGTGAGGTAGAGAAATTTCAAAGGTTTTGGGAGAGAGTTGGAAGGTTTTTGGGGTATATTTTGAATGCTTTGTGATACAATTTGAATTACTATAGAATCAAAATTATTAAGGATAAAAATATTCATATAGAACCTTTAAGAGAAAGTATATATTTGGTAAGAGTAGTGGAGGTAATTTAAGCACATCAATGTAAGGATGATTTATTGGAAACATTTCAATAAGTACCTCAAGCTATAGTAGTAGTATCTTTCTAAGCAATACTATAACAAGAAGATGGGGAATTTTTTGAACTCAAGTTTGGAAATAAGACCATGGAAGAATATCAGGAGTTGTTTTAGAGTTGTTGAGGTATGTTGGCTATATTATATATGATAAGGTAGAGATATATAGGTTTCGTACTTTCTACAAAGATAAGATTCAAGTTTATGAACTTATGTCTATTGAAGGGACAATCAGGAAGGCCAAACACTTGTACCACTAAAGCACAAACAAAAATAACTTTTATAAGTCTTGTATAGATACAAAAAAAGGAAAAGAAAGATCAAAGGAAGAAGGTATTTAAACCTCCTTTATTCAAGAATGACGCAAATACATATTAGCAAAGCCTACAAGCATAGAGTTTATTTAAGATGAAAAAATAATTTTCGAAAACGACAAGATAGCAAATTAAATGTAAAGGATGTGAAGGAGGCCATTTGTACTAAGATTTCCCTTGAAAGAAAGGAAAAATTTGTACCATATATAGAAGGAAATTGTAGTGGAATATGTGGGAAAAAACATCCCAAGAAGATATGTTTCCCTAAAAAGTTGATTGGTAGATCACTAGTTAAACATGAATAAGTTTGACGGTGAAATTAGAAGTATATTTCTAACTATAGGCATTGTGTATATTGGACATGAAGGTCACTATGCTCAAGGATATAGACTTAGTATAGGTAAAGGTCTAATGGGCCCACTATAGCTCTAAAGAATCAGCATGGGAGTTGGAGGATGTTATGCAAGAGGCTTGTCCACATTTATTTTGAAATTTGTTACTATATATAATGATGATGTGTGTTAAGGACAGTGCAAAATCCAGGGGGGTTGTAAAACCCTAGCTTTGATCCTTAGGCTAGTAATATAAACATATACTTGATGAATGGCTATAATTCAACCAATTTAATTTGTAACCAAACATTGAGAGTTAATAAAATATATCACAAGATATAGAAAAGGAAGGACAAATAAAGGGGGGTTATGACCTCACAAGAGGGGAAAGACAAAGGGGACTTACGGGGCTCAAGGTGGCAAAAGAAAAATAATATTATTTTATCTCTAAACCTAATTCATTAACCTTATTTAATTATTATTCTTTAATCCTTATGATTATTGATAAAAGAGGAAAAATTTTACTTTCAATGAAGACATGTGATTTCCTACTTACATGTAGCTTTACTTATCCATTTTTCAACCATGCTAAGGAGAAAGAGATCAAAGGTTGAGAGAGAGAGAGATCAAATGCTTTAGGGTGTAATTCAGATTAATAGTGTACCCAAATTGTTAGAGGTTTGATTTATCAAATGTACAAGTGATAAAGCTATCTAAAGTACCACTCTAATTCAAATCTTCATCGTGTTAAAATAATCATTGGATGGTATAACTTTTATCATGAAAAATAATATATATAAATATTTATTATTAAAATTCTTTTCTTAAGTTATTATAAATTTATTATTTTCAATATATATTATATATATAATATATATATATATATTATATATATATATATATTATATTATATATATAAGTTGTAAGAATATATTTAACCTCTGTTATCAAAGCTAACATTACCACCAATTTAAATAGGTCTTAAACTTCACTCTCATGTTTTTCATATTATCCTAATCAACCTTGAAAAAATCATTCTACTCATAATATAAGAAAACATAATTCCAATTAAATATTTTGAACTTCTCAAAACCCCCGACATGGAGAAATTATACCATGAAACTAAGGAGAACATGATAATCCCAAAACATATCCTTGTATGTGTTATAATGAAGGCTTTCTCACCACACTTCCAATCAATTGAGAATCTCCATACCATGAAACTAAGGAGAACAAGATAATCCCAAAACTTATCTTTTGTGTACATTATAATCAAGGCTTTCTCATCATACTTCCAATCGATTGGGAAATAGTTTCATCTAGCCCATTTTATTAAGGTTGTCAAACATAGCTTGCATTATTGGTTCATTAAGGTTCCTTGCCAACTTTAAATGTGAAGTTATAGATACTAGGGTGGGAACTTTTTTTTTTATTTGAAGGTTGTTGTACCTTGCTATTCATTGAGAGATAATCAAAGGCTACATACATATGTTGTAGAAAGGAAGCCAAGCTTCACCAAAAATAATTGTATAGATGATAATCCAATCTTGTACAAATAACAATCCAAGTTACCAAGAAAACTATACCTATATTTCTGAATATGCATATAGAGCTAGATACTACAAAATAACTTAGAAGTATTAAATACTTGTGTAACAAAATTACACTTCATACTAAATCTAGCATAAAAAAGGCACCCTTTCCATCTGTCAATGTTAACAGTTAGCATGGAGGGTATGGAGCTCGATGTTGTGGATTACTCGCCAGATCCATACTCGGAATAGGCCATTTTTGCAAGCCTAACCATAAAATGGCTGATGTTTCATCTGCACCGTCTAGCTCGTTTCTAGTGCCAGTTGCTCCCTCCCCGGGCATAACGACTCCACTCTTCACATCGGGTCCCTCTCCATTTACTTGCCAGCTCTTGATTTCCCACCGTTGTCTCCTAGCACCCTTAACTTGCTAGCTTCATGTTCATCCCCTCTGTTCGACCCTGCGCCTCCCATAAGCTTCATTTTCACTTGAATTCCATCCTCCTGCCCGGGCCTTGACCCTGATGCAGATGCATAGACATAAAAGACCTCTAAACACCCTAGATCTTGCGAGAAAACATAGGACCCTGCTCCTCCATCAGGTTTCTTTGATACCCTGGTAATCCAAGTCAGTTCGGCGGAGACACATCCTATGACAAATAAGCCCTCGGATCCTTTACAAGATCATCGCACTACGCTGAGGATAGGAAAGAAGAAATCAAAGTATGTAAAGGCATCTAGTAAGGATTACACCATTAAGTTCAACGAAGGACTTACCATGGGGGAAGTCACCGACAAAGCAAGGAAAGTGTTGGTGAGTAGGGTTCATGGAAGAACAAACACAACGGAACAATTGGGGTTATGGGTAAAAGAGATATGGGGATAGATCGTCATACAACTCTCGGAGGTTCAGATACTGCCTCGTGGGTGGTTTTCACTCCACTTTGCACTTGAAGAATACACGAACCTGACTTTGGCTCAATTCTGGCATATTGAAATGGTGTCGGTCCTGCTCAAAAAATGGAGCCCTCTTTTTGATCCTGAAAGAGAGCAGATAGGAGAAGGACCACTTTGGGTGCAGCTATCAGGTCTACCTCTCCAGTACTGGTCAGAAGAAGTGTTAGTAGGGATTGGGAATACCCTTGGAAACTTCCTGGACTATGAAAAATCCATCGTTCAATCCAAAAATCGAACACTAGCCCACATTTTGGTGCATCTGGACACCCGAGAAGGTCTGGAAGAAAAAATTACCCTGCAATGGCATAATTTCACCAGGGTTCAGATCTTAGATTATGAGGGGGTGCCTTTTAGATGTCGAAGGTACCACAAGGTTGGGCACCTATTTAAAGAATTCCCTCTGATCCCAAAACCATCGGAAGCAGCAGTGGGATAGGAAGCTGGCAATGAAAAGGGAACCTCGAACAACCCCAAAAAGCACTTGGTGGCCGCTCCATATCCATCTTAGAAGGTGACTCCATCTAGGCTAGTCCAACACTCCCCAGGATACCCTTCAGGCCCTCCATCTCCTCCCCTGACTTGAGCCAGGGTAGCTGCAGAAGCTACTCGTTCAGCGGGTACTCCTCTTCCCTCTTCCTTTGTTCTATCTTCTATATATGCATCATCTACACAACATATGCATATTGCACCATCACAACATTGTTCCACCCCTCCTGCATCCACTTCCTATCCACTTCTCCCTCACCATCTGGTTTACTCCACCACCTCCTTTATTACTCATCCAAAGCACACCCCATCTCCATCCTCTTCACCCCTGGCACCAGCTCACCCATATAACCTACGATCATGCCCATCCATTGGGGAATCAAACCAATCAATCTCTCTCCTAGGCCTGACCCTCCCCTCAGCATCCATAAAACCCCTCTAAGGGCGTAAAACATACCTATCGCATGCTATTCTTCGAGCAGGCCCTGAGGTGATCTCTGGAAGATAGACCTCATTAGATCAGGTTCTTAGAGCAAAGAAAACCCTTGAAATGGTTCCCCCGTGAAATTCCTATCTTTTAACCGCAGAGGTTTAGCTAGCTCTCCCAAAAAACTAGCCCTCCACAGATTATTTACTGCTAAGCCTGTAGATATTATTCTTCTACAAGAAACCCTAGGGGAAGCTCATCACATCACATGGGTTCTGCAGAGTATATGCCCGAGTTGGGATTACATTACTCTTGATGTTGTGGATTGATCAGGTGGTATAGCCTTGGGATATAATCCTAGATCTATAAACCTTAAATCGACTTGGGGAGGAAAGGGGTTCTTTGGCATAGATTTTTTCTCTGCATAGATGGGCATGGAGTTTCGGCTCATGAATGTGTATGGGTCGTGTCAAGGGTGGGAGGCCTTCTGGAATCATCTCCTCAATCTCTCCCTGACCACATTTGACAACTTTATTTTGGAGGGGACCTAAATTTTTCCATTGGATACAGTGAGTCCTGGGGATCATCAGCACAGATTGATCCACTCCCTGATATCATGGAAAATCTCCTCGAACAGTCCCACCTCACAGATATCCCCATGAACATAACATTGCCAACTTGGAGGAATAGAAGGGTTGGGAAGGCAGCCCTCGCCAGAGGACTGGATCGTTTCATCATTAAAAATTTGTTGATTGAGCGATTATCTCATTATAGGCGATGGGTTGGGTCCGAAGGCATCTCTGATCACTCACCCATCTTCCTAGAAATATCTGGTCCGCCAATCAAGCCCAAGGCCCCATTCAAATTCAACTCAACCTGGCTACAGGATCCCTCGTTCATTAATCTGGTTACCAATTACTGGTCACAAAAGCCTCCCTCACAGGGTCATCCTTGGGCCGAGGGATATTGTAAAAACCTTCATCAGCTCAAGAAGCTCACTATCAACTGGGAAAAGGAGAAACATCAAAGGGATTCCCATACCCTCACCTCTGTGGAATCAACCTTGGCGAACCTTATGGATGACAACAACAGGGGTTTCTTAAGTGTAGACGCCAAATTAAACCTAATCAAGTTGGAAAATCAAAGAGCCAAAATTTTTAAGGAAAGAGAGGAAACTTAAAGACTCAAGAGTCATGCAATCTGGCTCAAAGCTGGGGATGAGAACACTATGTATTTCCAAAATTTTTCGAAGGGAAGGAAAGCCTCCAATACTATCTGGCAAATGCCCACCCCAGAGGGAGGTATTGCAAAAACCTTTAATCAGTTATCACAGTTGGGCATCTCACACTTCCAATAGCTATACAAGGAGCCGCCAATTACAAACCTTGCTGAGATCATTCAAGTAGCAGGGAATTTCCCAATATTTGTTGATCTAGAAGTGGCAGATGAGATTACTTCTCCAATTACCAGAGATGAACTTGAAGGGACTTTAAAATGGTTTCAGAAAGATAAAATCCCTAGACCGGATGGTTGGCCCATTGAATTCTATTTAACCTTTTTTAATCTCATTGGGAACAATCTACTCAATGTCGTTGAAGAGTGCTGGACCTCTGGACGAATGTATGAGGCCATCAACACCACCTTCATTGCTCTCATTCTGACATCTGACTCACCTGCATCATTCAATGACTTTCGTCCCATCTCACTTTGCAGTACCCTATACAAAATCATTGCAAATATCATTGCAAATTGGCTTCGACCCATTCTCTCCCACCATATTTCCCCTGAGCAATTTTCCTTTCTCCATAATAGGAAGATCCATGAAGCCATAGGCACAGCTCAAGAAGCCATTCATTCTATTAAATCTAGGAATCTGAAAAACATAATCCTCAAGATTAATCTTAAAAAGGCATTTGATCGGGTAAACTGGCTCTTCATCAAGATGATCTTGATTCACTTAGGGTTCCCTCTAGCACTCATGGACTAGATTATCTGCTGCATAACCACAGCTTCATTCAGTATTCTGGTTAATGGCTCGGCATCCCAATTCTTTCATGTCAAACGTGGGCTTCGGCGGGGATGCCCATTGTCTCCTTTTCTATTCCTATTAGTGATGGAAGGTCTCAGTAGACTCATCGGCTCAACAAAAAGGGAAGGCAGACTCAAAGGACTAAAAATGAATGAACTCTGCCACCTCACACATCTTCTCTTTGTAGATGATTTCATGATCTTCCTGGATGGCAGCATAAGGGACTCAGCCTCCTTCCATAATATTCTAATCCTCTTCGAAAAAGGTATTGGCATGGCTGCAAACCACTCAAAGTCTACTATTACTCTGTCATATACCACCCCACAGGAGGATAGAGTATCCCATTAGTATTTTCATTATCAATCACACAACCTCTTGGATGGACTCAAATACTTGGGTTTTCGTATCTGTCATGCGGAAAGAGTTAATCTTGCGGACAAAACCAACCTCCCTAGAAGCCTAAGACTTTCTAGTGACAAAC
>APFE031477372.1:0-15679 GCA_000404065.3 Pinus taeda
CTACAACCCCCTACTACTTTTCTTACAAGGACCACTTTTCATAAATTTTCAAACTGGATCCATAAGCATCAAATGATCATCAATTATAAGAGAATCACCCAGTCAACTATAGTAACCAGATCAACAATAATAGGACCAAACCCAGAACACAACAATGATAAACAAAGATTTTAAGAGAAGTAAGCACCCTGCTCAACTACTAGCCTGCTTATGTAAGCACCCTGCTCAACTGCTTGCCTGCTTACAGTACTCACCCTGCTCAACTGCTTGCCTGCATACAGTACGCACCCTGCTCAACTGCTAGCCTGCATACAGTACGCACCCTGCTCAACTGCTAGCCTGCGTACCTCGCTCTGAGTCTATTGAACTGCCTGCGGTCCTCCGCACCTGAATCCCTTAACTGCCTGCGGTCATCCGCACCTGAAACCCTTCTATACCTGCATATCGGCGCACCTGAAACCCTTCTGTGCCTGCGTACCGGCACACCTGAAACCCTTCTGTGCCTGCGTATCGGCGCACCTGAAACCCTTCTGTGCCTGCGTACTGGCACACCTGAAACCCTTCTGTGCCTACGTACCGGCGCACCTGAAACTCTTCGCTCCTGCGTATGTACGCACTTTTCGCTCACTGTACCTGCGTACCTTCGGGCATAGATGATTTCAAAACTTCCAAAAGAACCCAGACAGTCAGATCTACAGATCTGAACATGCGCCGAAGAGATCTTAGTCCATCAGTAGATTCGCCTTATTTAGATCTAGACTAGATCTAACCCTCATAAGATATTCAACCAAAAACATACTTAAGCGAAATGATCTCCTTTGCTTTATATAGGCAAGCTCTTCCTCAAATCAAGGATCATGGGGCTCAATAATAATAATAAAATAAACAATACCACGGGCCAAAACCATGATAACACAATACCGTCGGCTAAATACCATGAGAAACCCCACGTGTGGGCGCTTTACTTCCTTGAAGAGTGTGCACTGGGGGTACGCACCCAATGAATGGGTATCCTGCGGGTATGTACGCACTTTATATAGGACATGCCTGCGTGTACGCACCTTTTGTACGGGGTGCCTGCGTACTCCTTATTTTCTTCAATATTTGAGAGCTGTTCATCAATGTTTGCTACTGACCTGTTGTACAGTGATCCATCGCCTGTATGGGTTGCCATCAAGGACAACACTTTAGCCATAATGCCAACAGTCCTTTGGTGTTCTGTCTGAGGAACTTACCCTGTAAATTCCTACACTTCCACACCAACCCTTAGTGGATTAGGTGTCCAACAAATACTAATGTATTCATGCGAGGTGTGGGTATGTAACTAGCATAAGCATACCTCGTACATATACTAATTATAGTTATTCGAATCAAGCACAAAAAGTCAATCACCCAATAGGTAGGCTAATAAAATAATGTAAGATAATATAATCAGGTAGGAGTATTACAAATAGATTGGGAATTCCACTAGGGAAAATTTCCAAATGTTCTTCCCTAATTATGGTGTGTCAGTTTTCCCTTTGACATTTTTAATCGTAGTTTAGATTTTGAAATTGTTTTATGCTTCTATATATTATATTTTTACACAAGTCACTAAGTTAGAAGCTTTCATCTACATCTTAAAAACAATTTAATATCTTCCACTATCTATTTCAAGCCAACAGAGTTTTGACCCATGTTTCTACACTCATCCAATGTAGATTTTCATCCCTTTTTATACATTTCTCCAGTTCAGCTTTTGGGAGTGGTTTTCTTGCACTCATTCAACACATTTTTATCCCTTATTTCTACACTACCAACATAACTTTTGGATTGCTCTTCTATACATGAAGACATATTCTTCTATGGTGTTCTGTGGTGAGGCAATAATTTTGCCTAGGCAATAACTTTTTTGATCGGAATCAAATATTTTTTATTTTGCAAAATCTTGATTTGTAAGTGCTCCAATCGAGAGTTTAAAGGTAGAGATAGATTCAACATTCTCAAAAACTTTAGGGCACCTAAAATTTTATAGTTTAACAAATATAACCTAAATTTCCAAAAATTTCAACCATTTTTTTCCAAAAATATGCCCAAAAAATCCTTATTTTAAAAATAAAATTATCACATGCTCAGACTACTCTATTTTTCTATTAAAAAAATCTACTAACATAATTAATAATATATATATACGCACTTATCAACAATTTATTTTTTTTCTAATTTTTTTAATCTTTAATAATATCCATGAGTGCGTTAAAAAGTATTTTTTCGATAACACCGAAGCAGGGGCGGCGGAGTCATCATATCTATAGTTTCCAACGATTTATTTTGCTGATCTTACACGGTTTAATTATTATCATTTGACCTGCTTTCATTGACTCTTAGTAGCTAATATGCGCGTAGAATCTTTAAATGCACGGGAAACTTAAAAACATAATTAATAATATATATATACACACTTATCAACCACTTTATTTTTTTTTCTGATTTTTTTAATCTTTAATAATATCAAACCTGGACTACAAGGATTTTTTTTGTCGAACCCAACAAAAAAAGGTCATAGACAACCATTTAATAAACTATTATCTTGGAAAGTTCACGTGTAAGTTGAAAAGTATTCTTAGAAGTCGTCGTCAGCCACATGACTAGATTAGTGAAGACACACATTCCACGTCCGCAGGGGCGGCGGACTTTGACTAGTGGCAGGCAAATAGAGTCACATTCTGGGTGCGCGCTGTCAGAATCTGGCGAAGTAGCTAGTTGTTTTTTAGTGTGATTCTTTTAAGTTTTTAGGGTTGGGTTTTTGGATTTAATGTATTTAAAATTTAGTAAAAATTTATTGAAATTAGAGGTGAGTAACTTATGCATAATAAAAGTGTTTTAGAAATTTTTGATAATATAGAACGTAAGATATATTGTTAAAAACCAGTTTAAATAACACAAATTTAGATTCCAACATTAGAAAATTCTTTTAAGTTTTTAGGGTTGGGTTTTCGGATTTAGGTATACTTCCATGCTAGTTGTTTTTTAGTGTGATTCTTTTAAGTTTTTAGGGTTGGGTTTTTGGATTTAATGTATTTAAAATTTAGTAAAAATTTATTGAAATTAGAGGTGAGTAATTTATGCATAATAAAAGTATTTTAGAAATTTTTGATAATACAAAATGTAGATATACTGTTAAAAACCAATTTAAATAACACAAATCCAGATTCCAATATTAGAAAATTCAAAAACTCACATTAAAAACAGTTCCCTTCCCATGTATCTAAAAATAGTGTAATGGAGGTAACATAGACATTGCTAATCATCTATGGAGCCGCATAGCTAAGTCATGATCGTTGATTGACTTTTCTATTGACTTTGAAGCAGGGGCGGCGGAGTTTGACCAGTGGCAGTGAATCCGGCGAGTCATCATATCTATAGTTTCTCATTTGGCCTGCTTTCATTGACTCTTAGTAGCTCGTATGCGCGTAGAATCTTTAAATGCATGGGAAACTTAGAAACATGGTCTATGCCTCTTTGTGTGCAGAGAAAATCAGAATTTCGAGCATCGTAGGTTCTCCATTCTCCATTGGCCATGACAATCCTCCACGGCAGAGTTTCGTGCTCGACACTTCTCTGGATGATAATTACTCTTCAGTCGCAGATTTACAAGGCAGTACAGCATTCTACATGCCACCACAATTTTAACTATACAACAGACAGTAAGTACGAGAGAAATTTGAACAGTGTCATGACTAGGCTTATTAAAGATTCGTCCCACACAGGGTTTAACACTTCTGAGAATGGCCAAGTATATGGCCTTCTGCAATGTCGGGGAGACACAACACCCGACCAGTGCTACAATTGCTCACAACAAGCAAACACAACTCTTCGACAAAATTGTGGGAATGCAGGCGGCGGTTTAATGTGGTTTGACTTCTGCTTTTTGCGTTATGAGAACTATAGTTTCTTCGGACAATTGGATACCACTGATAATTGGCATATTTGGAATAAATACAATGTCTCAGCTAGTCCTGATGTTTTTATTAAGGCTGTTAACAGCTTATTCAACAAGTTGGTAGATGAAGCAACATCTGGATCTTCATTATATGCTTCTGGAACAACAACAGACTCCTTGTCTCGAAAGATTTACGGTCTGGTCCAGTGCACCAGAGATATGTCGATAGACAACTGCACATCATGTTTGCAAAATAGAATCAACTATATTTCTATGCATTACAGTGGAAGGCAAGGAGCACAGGGTTTGGTGGGAAGCTGCAGAGTTCGTTATGAAATCTATAGTTTCTTTAATTCGACTTCGTCTCCACCTCCTAATAGCCCAGTTGCTGATACACCACCGAATCAGACCACACCATCCAGTAATAGTACGCAGAACAACAAATCTTCAAACAATTTACCCATAATTTTGGGTGTTGCTGGCGGCTTGCTTCTGCTGTTATTGGTATGCGTGTTAACAACTAGGAGGAGACTGAAGTCTATCATATTTCGAAACCCTTCGGAAGGTATTTGCATGAAGGATCCCGCAAGTCTTTATATTCATTGTCAATATATCATACAGCTTTATTTGCTCTGTTAGACTATTGTTAAAGTTTCTTTTTTGAACACGGTTTTCACATATATTCTCTTCAGGAAATCTAAGAAATGCTTGCGAGATCCAAGTTAAACAGATTCAATTTTTCTGCTTGCCCCTATATATTTATGATGAAGCTGTGTATTTTCGTTATACAGATCATGACCAAGTCGAGGAAGACACACTAATCGGGCAGGATCGGCAAATTGCGTTTACCATGGAGGAACTGATAGCTGCTACGGAAAATTTTGATGATCAAAATAAACTTGGGGAAGGTGGATTTGGGGCCGTATACAAGGTAGCAACGAATTAGAGAGCTTCTACTAGTTTATAGAATCTTAAATTATAGGCTACTCTCACCGCACCTCGCTGAATATTTCAGGGAACTATTGAAGATGGAAAGGAAATAGCCGTGAAGAAGCTGTCCTTAAGATCTCTGCAAGGAAAGAGAGAATTTATGAATGAAGTTGAACTTGTGGCCAAAATTCAACATCGAAATCTGGTGAACCTATTAGGCTGTTGCGCAGAGGGATCGGAAAGGTTGCTTGTTTATGAATACTTACCCAATAAAAGCGTCGACAAAATCTTATTCGGTGAGTCACTTCATTTCTATTTTGTATCTGAAAAAATGCATTAATGCTCCAATATATTTATCTAGGTCATGATGATTAGTTAGCGTACTGCATCCATGGATACAGATCCAAACAAACGCAACCAGCTTGATTGGCAGAAACGCTACAACATTATAGTGGGAGTGGCTCGCGGGCTTCTCTATCTGCACGAGGATTCTCAACTGCGGATTATTCATCGGGACATTAAAGCAAGTAATATTTTGTTGGATGCAAATCTGAATCCTAAGATAGCAGACTTTGGCTTAGCAAGACTATTTCCTGAAGATGAGAGCCACGTCAGCACAAGAGTTGCTGGAACTTAGTAAGATTATTACACATTGTCTAAAGCTATTAACAATTAGTGATGGATATGTTTTAATGCATGCTATTGATTTCAAGAGGTATTTACCTGCTTTGTTATGTTTTAACATTCGAGCATACAGGAATACGGTTTCCTTTGCAAATAGTTTTCACTTGATCCTCACTCAATTCCTAAAATTTCCCTCACTACATAATCTTCGACTTTGTAATTTGGATATGCAGCGGGTATATGGCACCAGAGTATGCTATGCAGGGGCAATTATCTGTAAAAGCAGATGTTTATAGCTTTGGCGTTCTCCTCTTGGAACTTGTTACAGGAAGAAAAAACAGTGATTATAATCTGCCACTTGATATGCAGACGCTTTTAGAATGGGTGAGATATTCTGATATTGTTCTCGTTTTATGTCCAACTGAGCTTATTTACCTTATCTAGGTTATGTAATTTTGTTCCGAAAGTCATTTTTCACTGGAATTGGGCCAGTATGTTTTTCAAAGTAATTATAAAAATGTTTAAATCAAAGATCCCAAAAATAATTACCCAAAATACTGAAACTTAATAGCATGGGTTCATCTATAAACCGTTTAGAAGAGTGTGAATTTAGAAATTTCCCTACTGATATATTCTGATACGATTTTTTAAAGTCGATAAAGTATCAAGATGACCATTGTTCTTGATTATTATGCAGGCGTGGAGATTATACAAAGGAGGGAATATTGTGGATATGATTGATCCAGCCATAATTGAAATGTGCAACGTGGAGGAAGCATTGAGATGCGTTCATGTTGGTCTTTTATGTACACAAGCTGACTCATCACTTCGTCCATCCATGTCTGTCATCACTTTGATGCTTTCATCTCATTCTGTGACATCGCTGGAACCCACAGAGCCTGCTTTTCTGAGATCTCATGTTTCTGAAAACAGCAAGTCCACCAGTTGTGGCTCTGGGGTTTCACAATCCGCTGCAGCTCACGCTCCTCCGTCAAACGCTGATGCTTCGATTACAGAGTTGGTACCCAGGTAACGCTCATCTTGCAATCTCTCGGCCTTAAAAATGGTACGTCTTTCAATGTCGTGAAATAAGTGGGTTCAGAGATACGGATGTGCATAATCTGTAATAATATTACTTTAGGATGCTATTGTAATAAGTAATATTTAAGTGTGTGCGTTTTACAATAGTTACGAGTGGTGGAGTGATTGTTGTTATCCTCTCCACCCTACTTTTGTTATTTGAGTATGACAAATTGTTGTTATATTTCTTATTGAGTTTTAATTCTCAAATTGTTGTTATATTTCTTATTGAGTAAGAATTAATTATGCACTTGGCAAAACTTTTGTAATTAATGGGAGTGATGGTTGTCATCCTCTTCACCGTACCTTGAGTGTGATAAATTATTGTCCTATTTCTTTTCGCTTCGTGTAATGTTTTCTACGTAACTAGATCACTTTCAAAATTACTCAATCTGCGATTTCTCAATAGCGAATGCAAACTTCAAAACAATCCTGGCTTTTGGCACTTTCTACAGTTGAGATTTAGATTTATAACTTTAATGCAACGCTGATTTATCCTATGGTTTGCTATGTTATTCTGAATATTAATTCTTTATTGATAATGATATTGTGATTTTTAGTTTATTACAAACAACACATATTATAATTGAGTTAAATTAGCTTGGTTTTGATTCTTGTGTTATTTGTTAAAAAAAATCAAAATGGATATAAAATTTAATATTTTAAAAATTGAAAATCTTTAAATTATTGATACACATAAAATAGCAGTAGTTTATAATGCGACTTTTTGAAAGCTTTTCCGGCCGGTTTTTTCGGTCAAAATCCGGCGGCAATTCATTGGAATCCCAAGTTTGATAGCTAGTTTCTGCACAATCAATGGCTCCGAGGGGTTTTTCAGGGCGGTGAATCCAAATATGCAGTTAAAAAACCATTTTAACTGGTTAAAAATCAAGATTTAACCTCATTTCTTCTGCCGAATTCCGTCATCGGAATCTCCAAAAAGTCGCATTATAGACAACTCCCATAAAATATGAGTTAATGTGTGTGAAATAATTATAAAAGTATATTGACGATTTTCTGTGTGTACATCCAGCAATAAAATATTAAATAACTTTTAAGATATGCATTGTCATAATAACACATTTTTATTAGTATTAAATAACTTCTAAGTAACGCTTTGTTATGCAGATTGACCAATCCAAATTAAACACGCGTCCCTACATATTTCTATCTAGCTGTTTCCTGCTGACATATTTAGTTCAACTAACGCCTCTAAATTTCCATCCAATCTCATTCGATGGGAAAACATTTTGGCTGTCTTTTTATTTTACTACTTAAAAGAATCGTGATTCTTTCTTTAAAGTTTCAGAAGAAAGGCTCAGCCTTCCAAAAAAAAATTTATGCATTTCTAAGGTTGATTATTGGGTTTAAGTCTTTCGTAGACGTTTTCCCCGCCGCTACTACCAGGGCTCCAACCGTCGAGGATACGTCACCCTGTTGCCCTTTCGTCCTTCTGTCTTATCATACATGCTCTGAAACTATATGCTCAGTTGTTACCATCAGCTGTTCAGATAATCCAGATATGGTATCTAATCTGATACGATGCCCATCAATTCATATATTGTCCTTCTCTAGAACTGTAATGCATAGTGGCTTCTTGAGATGCTGGTAAAAGGCGGTGATTCCACCAAGGGTTTATAATAAATTCTCTCAACGATCCTTTTTCAAAAGTCAGACTTGAACGATGTGGCTTCTTTGGACATCGAGAATGCTATGCTGGTAAGGGCGGGTCATGAACATGAGTTGTCGAGGTTGAGAAATTTTATTTGGTATTAAGAAGTTTATTAAATTTGGTTCAGTGGTAGACCCCATTTTATCATGACTATTCTTAATCTATAAATATGGTTTTTTACAATACCATGGGTTAATATCACGGTTCATCACATACAACATGTCAAAAAAACCATAACTCATTTCATATGACACAATTTTTAATTTTTATTGATGCATTCCTTTTATTCCTTTCAAGCAATTGTTCATTCTTTTTATTTTCGTTGTGCAACCAAAAGAATAAGCACTAGAAACCAATTGATTATAGATTCCTAATGGAACAATGAATGATGACTCTTTGATATTAAATAATGAGAATTTGGTATTAAGTAAAATTTTGTATTTGGATCACAACTTGTAGATTAGGTGATTACATTGAAGTTGTTAGGATATTTCGACACATAGGAATAGTTAAGTATAACTTGGTCTAGTATAGAGTTAGGTAAAGTGTGTTTCTTTACTATGTACATTTGTAACTTACAATCCGACGGTCACGATATGTAGTGATCCGACGGTTCATTCTCTCCTCAGTATTATCGACACTTGATCCGTGGCTTAACACCCGATTGGTCCATGAATTCTATTTAAAGCGCATGGAGGGTCATTTGTAGGTTAACCGTTCACGAGAGAATCTTATGTAAACTTTCATTCTTTTATTAATAAATTGCCTGAAGTGGCCGCGTTGGCTCAGGCCATGGACTGTTTCCCTCTTTGAGGGTTTTAACCACGTCAAAATACTCGTGTATTGATCTGTGATCTGTTTGTGAACGGTGTCCTTTGGTGTTCTGTCTGAGGAACTTACCCTGTACATTCCTACAGAAATTTCTTCCGAGGTCAAAAATAATTATAACCTCATCAATGCTATCATATAGCATATACTTAGTGCTAACTTTCATACTAGATGTTGGGTCTTTGGAGGTATACACTCTCCAAAAGATCAACAAGATCATACAAAACTTGCAATACAAAGCAAAATTGATGCAAGTTCCGCTAACTAAGTTGTGGAGTCTTCCTCTGCTACAAGAGGTACATTCAAATCTAATTTTATTACATTTCCTACACATTCCTCATCTAGATTGGAGGAGATATCAAGGGACAATGATTTAATTTATGTATGTAGATCCTTTAGTTGTCAGCGAAGACCATTTGTCTCACCCTCTAATTTCCTCTGCTAAGTTTTATCTTCCATTAGTAATTCCAAAGCAATCAAGACAACAAAAGAGACAAGTTTCATCTTGGTATACATAAGTTCTTGGTTTGACTCTAATCTATCCATTTGTTGCTCCAATGATTCCATTATGTAATACCTTCATAGCAAATTCAAGTATCCCAATTTTCCTCCCATGTAAATTTACTACTAAGTGTTGAATTGTAAGGCACCCATGAAACACTAAGGGATGGTAAGCCCTTGCTCTTCTCGTCACGTGAAGAAATTAGATCATTAAGACAAGAACAAAACCACAACATCAAGGGTTCCTTAAAGTGCTGACACCGAGCAACAATTGTCAACAAAATTTCCAGTATCATCACTTCCCAAATTTAAACTTTACAGCAACTCAGTGCCTACAAGACATGCCTAACAAACCTTGCCTTTATTGCTTGAACAATGAAGAAATTTTGATTAACATGAAAAGTTTATGAATTACCTTCCTAACATATGTGAGAGCTAATGCCTAGTTGGTGCTAAGAGCTCCCCACTAGCTTTGAGACTACTATCATAAGATACCATCAATTTTGGAAAGTCAACAACTGAATTATGGACCTCCTTAATATGATAATGGTCGAGAAATCAAGAAGGGTGCACAGAGGCTCTTGTCCCAGTATTTTCTTCATATCCCCTAGAGTAACTAAACCTTCTTTACCTCCTCAAGACCACATCAAAGAACTCCATTGTAACCATTGTTAATATATGTCATTTCCACAAAGAATACAAAGGATTGCATAGAATATTTAATGCTTTCTCCACACAATAAAATATATCCTATCACTTTATCATCAATGGCTCAGAAGCACATGAATAAAGGATATAATGATGACGAAAAACTAAGAACATGCTTCCCCCAAATTTTGTCCATGTGTATGTATTCAAGCCTAATTAAACTGACATTAATAATATTTTATGCATAATGACTTTGGGAGAGGGAGCCAAGTTGATTTTTGTGGCCCTCTCCCTTCTTGAAATTTCATTTTTTAATTCAAACAATTTCATGGTTAAGGGATGGGAGAAATTGAGGGGTGGCCATTATGAACAAAGACCCCTTCTTGTTTTACACCTTCATTAGCAAGACAACCTACTTCAACATTATGTGATCTCAGAACATTATAAAAGATGAGCTTTGAAAAGGATGGTTTCAAAGCTTGGATCGTTTCTATGATACCTCTTAACTTGCACTCTTTTGGTAATGTTCCAGGAATCATGTGTTATATAATTATCAAGGAGTCACCCAATACAACCAAGTTTTCAATATTTGTTCTTCCTGTTAGTATTACACCTTGTAGCAACACATATGCTTTGGTGGGGTTATTTGCTAATTGGCCAAGGCCCCAAGAATAGTATATTTCATTGTTTTTCAAACTTATCGATAATCCCTCCCTCTTAGCCACCCCTAATAGTTCTTACAAATTATTTTTATTTGGACACGTGAATGCCAACATTTCTCATTATTCATATTTTGTATACCAATACTATTGTTGGGACGCATAATTGGAATGGCAAGGTGTTAGTGTATTCCCCTTATTGTATGGCTACACTAACAATAAAAATAAGGGGAATACACTAACCTTATTTCTTATTGTATTCCCCTTATTCTTATTGTTAGTGTAGCCATACAATTAGGGAAATACACTCACATTTTCTGTCTTGACCAATTTTTGATTTTTTTTTTAACATGTATATTAAGAATATAATTAATTCTTTTTATCATTATAATAATTTAATAATAATAGATAATAATAATACATTAAATCAATCATTATTATTAATTTTTATGATTAAGTTGTGTTTATTATGGATTGATGAGCTATGCTTATTTATCATGAAACCATTGACCAATTTTAATTAATTGAATTATATATTTAGAATTTTTTTTCATTTCTTAATAACAATTATATATGAGAATGAAGATAAGAAACTATTAAATTGTATTTTTAATTTTTGAAAATGAAATAAGAAAATATTAGAAAATATGTATATAAAGATATAGATAGGAAAGTATCAACCTTCATATAATATATTGCCAAACCCCAACCTTATACATATTTAACTCTAGAGTCTACATTTATATACTTTCTTTATTTTCTATTATCTAAATTGTTTTTTTAAATATATATACTTGTAGATCAGGTGAGCACATCCTGCTTCCTCTAAACAACCTTCTAGCGTGTCGATGTAAATACCAAATAAGTACAAATTTAATGATTAATATAAAAGATTATAAAAATAAAACTCTAATAATTTTTTTTTATATTATATATAATTAAATAAAAATAAATAAATAACATTGAGTTGTCAAATATTATTAATTTGAAAATATCAAAACAAATATCATATTTTTTCTTATTAAAATATTGACTTGATTTTTTTATATACTTTTGTTATATTTCATTTATTATAAAATATTAAAATAACTTACAGACCATTCAAATGAAATATTGACCATTCAACTTAATTAATAAAATTATATTGATAGCCATATTTTAAATATAAGTACTATATTATTTATAACTAATAAAAATAGTAAAATTAAATAATATCAATTAAAATTAAATTATTAGATAATTAGTATCTCAAAAATATAAAAAAAATAGTATTATATTTATCTTAATATAATCACTTATTAAAAAAATGTAATTGGATGTTTTCGTATATTTATTTACATTTCATTTATAATAATATATTAAAATAATTTATAAACCATTCAACTTAATTAATAAAATTATATTGTAATTAAAAGTTATAGTAAATATGACTTATTTCATCTTGCGAGATGATAAGTGTTAAAGGCGTCTCATTCCCCCATAGTGTCTTAGCGCTCAACATGCAAACAATTCTAGGCATTATGGTTTCAGGTGGTATGTGTTAATGGTTTAACTAATTGTTTGAAGTTAATGTTGCTCATATGTAGACATGCCCAAATGACAACAATCATTACTCTTTCCCCATAATTTTCAATGCAAGACTGACTCTGAACATTCATTGCACTTTGACTCCGTCATAGTTTGTTGTTATTTTAGTTTGGGAATATGAGGAACCAATTGTTTCTTTCCCTTGTAGTTGTTTACTTCTTTGCTTTCTCTATTTCTCGGCCTTTCCCACGAGCTTTCTACACTTCACTTCTATGTTCGTTAGACGAAACATTCTCTAAATAATTTGCTTCTCTATGAATTTCTTTATTTGCAAGAATTTTTGCATTGGATGGATAGGCTTTGGGGCTCTATCAATTCCATAAGGTGAGGTAAAGAGCTTGAGTTCATTGTGGCAGTAGCAGTGTTGTAGGGAGTAGGGGTTGTTGCTCTCCTTTAAGGGTCTAAGTCTTAGCCTGAACTTTCGTACAACAAATTCCTCGTGGTGGAAATGTACAAAAAGGCAAAAGCAGTGGCATTGCCACCACATGAATCTTGCTATTACTAGCACAACCACATTTATATTAATATAAATCTGGTTGATAAACGTCGATAGGATTAATATATCAGCCAATATCAATACTATTAATAATGCAATATTATATTTAATACTATTATTTATAATATTATTCTTAATAATATTATTATACAACTTGAGTGGGCCTAGTAGTTAAGAGCATGAGTTTCCTCCTAATAGGTCATATGTTCAAAACCAGAGGGGGTAGAGTATGTATGCCTTCGTAGACTTACCAGTCAAATCGATTTGTGGAGGTGGGTCCATTGTCCCACAAACAACGAGGTCTCATGCACCAATTCAGTGTGTGGCTTGGTCGTGAACTTAAAATTAGATAATAATAATATTACATATTATATAATAACAAACATGATAAATTTATAATATTATTAATATTACATATTAATAATATTATATAATAATAAATTAATGAATAACAATATAAAATAGTTTTAGAAATAAATAATAGCACACATAAGCAAATATTATAAAAAATAATTAAACACAATTTAATAAAAATAATAAAATTAAGGGATTAATACTAAAATCCCAAGGCATTATAAACCCAAGGGAGTAATATTAAACCTAATGGACTAATATAAACCCAAGGTATATAAACACCTAAGATAAATACTTTAAACGAGACAATCTTTGTCACAATGCGACATTGAACCATGCTTGACCATGGTTGATTTTCATATTGAGATAATCTTTGTCACAATACAACATTTCACCATGGTTGATTATGGTTGGCTATGATTGGTGATGGTTGACGATGATTTATATTATAAACCTAAGGGAATAATAAACCCAAGGGATTGATATTATAAACCCAAGGGATTAATACTAAAACCCCAAGGGATTATGAACCCAAGGGAATAATATAAATCCCAGGGGACTAATATTATAAACTGAAGGTATATAAACCCCAAGATAAATATTGTAAACACTAAAATAAACATGGTTGACCATGATTGATTTTCATATAGATACAACGGTCCCTTATCACAATGCGACATTAGACCACAATTCACCATGATTGATATTATAAACCCAAGGGATTGATATTATAAACACAAGGGAATAATAAACCTAAGATATTATGAATCCAAGAGAATAATACTAAACCCAGGGGACTAATATTATAAACCTAAGGTATATAAACCCTAAGATAAATATTATAAGCACTAAAATAAACATTGTTGACCATGGTTGATTTTCATATTGAGACAATCCTTATCACAATGTGACGTTGGACCATGGTTGACCATGGTTTTTTCATTTCAAGACAATCTTTGTCACAATGCAACATTGGACCATGGTTGATCATTGTTGTTTTTCATATCAAGACAATCTTTGTCACAATGCGATGTTTGACCATGATTGACCATGGTTGAACATGATTGATATTATAAACTCAAGGGAATAATAAACCCAAGGGATTGATATTATAAACAAAAGGGAATAATAAACCCAAGGGATTATGAACCCAAGGGAATAATATTAAACCCAAGGAACTAATTTTATAAACCTAAGATAAATATTATACACTAAAATAAACATGGTTGACCATGGTTGATTTTCATATTGAGACAATCCATATCACAATGTGACGATGGACCATGGTTGACCATGAAAGACCATGGATGTTTTTCATATGGAGACAATTTTTGTCACAATGCAACGTTGGATCATGGTTGACCATGGATATTTTTCATATCGAGACAATCTTTGTCACAATGCGACGTTTGACCATGATTCACCATGATTCACCATGGTTGACCATGTTTGATTCTAGAAAACATGGTTGACCATGATTTTCCATGATTTTCACATGGAAATAATTTTTGTCACAATGCAACATTTGACCATGGTTGGCCATGATTGACCATGGTTGATCATGGTCAACCATGGTTCTGTCCCTTGAAAAATATAAACCAGGGGACTAAACATGGTTGGCCATGGTTGATTTTCATATTAAGAAAATCCTTATCATAATGCGACAATGGACGATGGTTGACCACAGATTTTTTTTTATATCAAAACAATCTTTGTCACAATGCAACGTTGGACCATGGTTGACCATGTATTCTTTTCATATCGAGACAATCTTTGTCACAATGCGACATTCGAACATGATTGACCATTATTGACCATGGTTGACCACGTTGGATTCTATAAAACATGGTTGACCATGGTTGACCATGATTGCCCATGATTGTCCATGATTTTCACATGGAGACAATTTTTGTCACAATGCGACATTTGACTATGGTTGATCATGGTTAACCATGGTTGACTATTATTGACCATGATTGATATTATAAAACCAAGAGAATATAAAACCTAAGGGATTGATATTATAAACCGAAGGGAATAATAAACCCAAGGGATTAATACTAAAACCCCAAGATATTATGAAACTGATGCAGGAGCAACCAGCAACAAAGCAAACAAACGTGGGCTAGAGGATCAGAACAAAAGAAAAGCGTGATTTACAGGAGAAAATAGATTTAAAAAGGATAAAGAAGATTTAAAGCGTGCATGCATGAAGCTTTTGTGGAGAAAGTTAGGAGAGGATAGGATTGATCCTTCCTAAAATTCTTATATAATTGTAATGTGATAGGGTGTGAAAGATATATCTATTTGTGAGGAATTTTGTGAGTGTCAAGATGTAGTCGAGCTAGAGCTCGTTTTAAGGCTGAAATGCCTTAATT
>APFE031477379.1:0-11805 GCA_000404065.3 Pinus taeda
GATTTTTTAGAATCTCCCCTGCATTATTTTTCAGTTCGAGAATTTGATTATTACTTCTATAGTCTAGAGCCGACCTGTGGAAAAATCTAGTATTCAGCTCTCCCTCTTTTAACCATTGAATTCTCGATTTCTGTCTCCAAAGAGTCTCTTCTTGAGAGCACCGTTTATGCCATTACTAAGAAAGAGTTTTTTCCTGTTCCATAGCCTCGGCGTTGTAGTTTCCTGCTACACCATCTTTGTGGATCTGTTCCTGTTTGTTCTCGAGAATGACCTTCTCCTGGAATATATTTCCGAAGACCGTTTTGTTCCAATATTTTATCTTTTGTTTAGTTGTTTTTAGCTTCTTTTGTAGATTGAACATCTTGTATCCGCTAACCTCCAAAGGTTCTGACCACCATTTCTTTACCATCTCAAGGAAGTTGGGGTGGTCTAACCATAATTTCTCAAATCGGAAGGGTTTGTTCCTCGGGGTACCCAGAACTTCAACAATGAGCGAGACTGGCCAATGATCCAATCCCCCACTGGGAAGGATATCTGATTCCGCTGTTATGCCATCCATTATGATGCTTTCTGAGATTAAGAATCTATCCAAGATATAAAGAAGAAATGAGTTCAATAAATTTCGCGCCAAATATATATGTAGGCACGAAAAAAAAATAAAAAAATTGAAAAGTAGAGCCACGATGAATTAATTACAGCAGGTTATTATTCAACGAAAACAACTGAGTAAAATTGTTGAGTACACTCTGTTGCATGAAAAAGGTTGGTGTAATATTCCTTTTGTTAATAACCAAATAACTCATTGTAAAATCAAAGAGTTACAAATGAGTTACAAACCGATTCTTGATATTCCGAAACTGATTGAGGGAAATCAAGAAAGGGATCTTGGTAAAAAGGAAATGCTTCTTGGATGGTAGGGGATTGTGTATTTTTTTTTCACGGTGTTACCTCTGTGAGCTTTCATTTTTCCATATCGATTTCTTCTACATAAATTCAGAGACACCATAATATTCCTTTGGATTGGGGAGTTCCTGCAACATTACCGCATCACAATGAGTAAGGTTCATGGTTCCCTTGCCCGAGTAGAGAAGGTGAGAGGGCAAATGCCCAAGGTGGCCAAACGAGACAAGAAGAAGCCTGGAGGCCGCGCTCACAAGTGAATGCAATACAACTGCTGGTTTGATACCGCAGTGGTTACTTTCGGAAAGATGAGAGGCCAAACTCCTCGGAGAAGTAAATGACTAAACAAATGGGGAAATGGTCGCGAGAAAGATGCCATTACCCTCTGAATCTCTCCCTCGTGTCCCTTCTAGTTACCCTACTTCCTTCGATTCATTATGCTTTCCGGCTCACCTGAAATGATGGCAGAAGCTTGCTTGTGATGAGACTGGGCTTTAGTGCTAAATAAAGCATAGACAGAATAGTTGTTGGAGCCTATTGCAAGGTGGATTTGGAGGTTTTGCGTTGCAGCCAATGTCGAGTGTGTGATTATAGAGAGCTAGCAACTCTTTTGAGATTATTATTTGACTATAATGATCTAGCAACTCTTTTGACATTATTATTTGACTATAATGATGTATAGACAGTTGCACAAGAGACAGAACCATGAGGCAGATGAGGACTATCCAATATATTTTAAGAGAGGACACAATGGACTTTAAAGCCAAATTAACACAAAAATCTACACAAACTCTTGTTGGGTTCTTCTCTTGGCTACTACAAATTGTTTCCAGTGTCTCTGGTGGGTTCGGCTTCCAGAACAGAGGTGATGGAGACAAGGAGGTTGCCATGAATATGATAAGTAACTTTCTCACTTTCTTGAAGAAAAAATATATGTTTGTTTTATTTGGGTATTTTATTAAGCAATTCTTACCAAATATAGATAATATATGCATAATAGTATGCAGTAAAAGATTAAATATTTTACATGTTTCCTTGGTGAAGAAAACATGTTAATGCATGTAGTTAAATATTTAATTATTTTATATGTATTCTCAGTGAAGAAAACATGTTAACTCATGCAGTTAAAGATTGAATATTTTATATGTTTTCTTGGTGAATAGAACATGTTAATGCATGCGGTTAAAGATTGAATATTTTATAAGTTTCATTGGTAAAGAAATTATTCTATTGACTTTCTTGTAAATAATGATAATCGATGTTAACATTCTTGGAAATATTAATCTCTTGAAAAGATTGTCTTTCTAGATGAGATGGATCGAATTCTTGATTTTGGTGCATAAAATGTTAAGTTAACCTTGTTATTGCTTCTAGATTCTTTAAGCCTAAATATGGATATCTATAATAATTTCTTGAAAGGAAAAGCATGAGAAACTTACTTATAGGAAGATAGACAAATGGGGTTATGATGACTTCCTTTAAGAAAGAAGTAAGTAATTGTTTACATGAAATGATGGTAGATTTCTAGAGAAGGGAATATGCATTGCATATATTGAAGAAGGGCCATAAGATAAGCTATTGGATACTCAAAAAATAGTCATTGTGTTATGGAGATGCGTTCTTTGTAAGTTAAAGAAACTATGTTAATTTCTTGGAAAATAACTGTGGAAGGAACGCATGTGCAAAGGCGTAGAAACAATAGTTTATTACTTGTATGTAAACATAACTAATGTGTTATATGTTTTAAAGGGAAACATGGACTTGTAAAACTAATGGTTAGATATCTTAAAGAGAAATATGCATTAGTGTGAATAAGCATTGTGAAAAGTAGAACAAGAATTTACTTCAATATATGTAGTAGTTAATTAGTATGTTATGATCGCTCATGGAGATGAGTAGATGTTAAAAGATCACTTTTAGAGGTTGTCTATTGATTGATTAATAATGTATCTAATATTGTTGCTAAAGCTTGTTGACAACTACATTGACAGGAAATGATGGGAGTTGGTGCCAAAGGAAAGTGATGTTTAACATTGTGGCAGGAAAAGGATTAATTTTCCATTGCTAGAACGATCATGCCACAAGGAATGTTGCATGTGGCGGTATGTAAGAAAAGGGTTTGATGGAAAATGTATTAGCTTTTATCTAGTTATGTGACAACTTAATTATAAATGATAATGGTAAGGATTTATTGAAAATTTTAATTCCTTTAATGTATAACTAATCTTGTGAACATCTTAGTAGAGTCTAAGACAATTTTTACTTGATGCAATGATTGACTGTTTTGATGATTAGTGAGCTAGGTGCTATTTTGGTACTTTTAGAAGTACTCTTTGGATATCTTTAGTGAGAATTAATTCAGTGTGCTTGTGGAGCAGTGAAGAGCTCTTTAATGTACTTGTAAAAGTACTGTGATTTAACAATCATCTAATATTGCACAATTGATTGATAGTTAAAAGTCTTTCATTTGACTCAAAATATTGTGACTAATGCAATTGAATTTGTTAGTCATACATTACCGGTTACTTACCATGACGGTTTGATGGGTTGTTCAATCACTCTTAAAATGCTTGCATGAAAGTGCTCATGATTTTCAAGAGTAATTGGAAAGTAATGGTAAGTTGATATAGAGTTTTTTTTTGAATCTGAATAAGGGCCAAGTGATGGCAATTAGAACTTGCATATGTTTGTAGTGTGGTTTATATGTTTATATCATGAGTAAGATCTACTGTTCCAGTGAGAGATGAGCATCGAGGACGGTGTTCTTGTTAAGGGGGGGAGCATATAATATTCCTCTCGTAAATAACAAAATAACTCATTGTAAAATCAAAGAGTTACAAACTGATTATTGATATTCAGAAACTGATTAAGGGAAATCAAGGAAGGGATCTTGGTAAAAACGAAACACTTCTTGGATGGTAGGGTGTTGTCTATTTTTTTTTATGGTGTTACCTGTATGAGCTTTCATTTTTCCGTATCGATTCCTTTTACATAAATTCATACACACCACGATATTCCATTGGATTCGGGAGTTCCTGCAACATTACCACATCACAACGAGTAAGGTTCATGGTTCCCTTGCTCGAGCGGAGAAGTTGAGAGGGCAAATGCCCAAGGTGACCAAACAAGAAAAGAAGAAGAAGCCTAGAGGCTGCACTCACAAGCGAATTCAATACAACTGTTGTTTTGTTACCGAAGTGGTTACTTTTGGAAAGATGAGAGGCCAAACTACTTAGAGAAGTAAATGACTAGACAGATGGGAAATTGGTTGCGAGAAAGATGCCATTACCCTCCGCGTCTCTCCCTCGTCTCCCTCCCAGTTACCCTACTTCCTTCAATTCGTTATGCTTGCCGGCTCACCTGAAATGATGGCAGAAGCGTGCTTGTGATGAGAATGGGCTTTACTGTTAAATAAAGCATAGATGGAATAGCCACTCGAGCCTATTACGAGGTGGATTTCCAAGTTTTGCGTTGGAGACAACGTCCAGTTTGTGATTATAGAGAGCTAGAAACTCTTTTGAGATTATTATTTGACTATAATGATGTATAGACCACTACACGAGAGACAGAAGCACGAGTGAGATGCAGACTGCCCAATATATTTGAAGAGAGGAGTCAACGAACATTAAAACCAAATTCAGACTAAAAAATCTACTCAAACCCTTGTTGGGTTCTTATCTTGGCTACTCCAAATTGTTTCCAGTGTCTCTGGTGGGTTCGTCTTCAAAAACAGAGGTGATGGAGACAAGGAGGCTGCCATGAATAACATAAGTAACTTGCTCACTTTCTTGAAGAAAAAATATATGTTTGTTTTATTTGGGTATTTTATCAAGCATTTCTTACCAAATATAGATAATATATAAATAATAGTATGCAATAAAGATTCAATCATTTTATATGTATTCTTCGTGAAGAAAACATGTTAATATATGCAGTTAAGGATTGAATATTTTATATGTTTTCTTGGTGAAGAAAACATGTTAATGCATGCGGTAAAAGATGATTATTTTATATGTTTTCTTGGTAAAGAAAATATGCTGATGAATGCGGTAAAAGATTGAATAATTTATAAGTTTTCTTGGTAAAGAAAGTATTCTATTGACTTTCTTGTAAATAATGATAATCAATGTTAACATTCATCGAAATAATAATGTATTGAAAAATTGTCTTTCTAGATGAGTTGAATCGAATTCTTCATTTTGGTGCATAAAATGTTAAGTCAACCTTGTTATTGCTTATATATTCTTTAATCGTAAATATGGGTATCTATAATAATTTCTTGAAACGAAAAGCATGAGAAACTTACTTATAGGAAGATAGAGAAATGGGGTTATGATGACTTCCTTTAAGAAAGAAGTAAGTAATTGTTTACATGCAATGATGGTAGAGTTCTACAGAAGGTAATATGCGTTGCATATATTGAAGAAGGGATATAAGATAAGCTAGTGGATACTCAAAGAATATTCATTGTGTTATGGAGATGTGTTCTTTGTATGTTAAAGAAACTATGTTAATTTCTTGGAAAATAACTATGTGGAAGGAACGCATGTGCAAAGGCGCAGAAACAATAGTTATTACTTGTATGTAAACATAACTAATGTGTTATATGTTTTAAAGGGAAACATGGACTTTTAAACTAATGGTTAGATCTCTAGAAATATGCATTAGTGTGAATAAGCATTGTCAAAAGTAGAACAAGAATTTACTTGAATATATGTAGTAGTTAATTAGTATGTTATGGTTGCTCATGCAGATGAGTAGATGTTAAATGATCACTTTTAGAGGTTTCTTATTGATTGATTAATAATGTATCTAATATTGTTGCCAAAGTTTTGTTGATAACTACATTGGGAGGAAATGATGGCAGTTCGTGCCAAAGGAAATTGATGTTTAACATTGTGGTAGGAAAAGGATTAATTGCCCATTGCTAGAGCAATCATGCCACAAGGAATGTTGCATGTGGCAGTATGTAGGAAAAAGGTTTCATGGAAAATATATTAGCTTTTAGCTAGACATGTGAAAACTTAATGATAATTCATTGTAATGATTTTATAACAATGGTTAAGGGATGTAATCCCTTATAAGCCATTGAGTGAGGTTTCCAACGTATATTGGTGTCCAATGGTGTGATTGCCTTCTGTGTGAGTTGATGATGATGAATCCTTGATGTTCATGGTTCCTTATTTGATAGCCTAACCATAATGTCCAAGTATGAGATTAATTGATATGGTGAAGGAATTAATGAAATGGATGCAAGGATTCATGAGACAATTTATGTTATTACACTACCACAGTGGTGGTTAATGGTTATACAACTTACTGTCTTCTATCGAAATTTACTTAATGTACTAATGAATATTATATCTAATGCATAATGAGGAATTTTGGACTTGTGAATTTGATAATTACTTTTGGGTAATTTGTATAAAAAAATTCTAACTCCCTACTTTTACATGTGAGGTTACAAGGGTTCATTACAGTTGGTGCCCCGCCATGGCAACAACATAATTGGGTGTGTTTCTCACTATGAGGAATTGGAACAAAACAATGAATTTCTATTTTTCCTTAGAAGCATGTATGAAAATACTACCGTAATCTGGGAAAGGAATAGTGGGAAAATGAGGAGAAAATATCTTAAAGTGAATGCGAGAGGATGCACTATATTTTTGGAAACACCCAAATGAAAACCGATAATTTCTATAGGCGAAACTGCAAATTGTTAATCCAAGATAAAAATTATGTCAAGTACCAAAGTAGAAGTCCAAAGAGTACCTCCATTCATGTAAGCTAAGGAAACCTGCATTCCACTGGAACAAGAAAGGTAAATCTTAGAAACCCAAGGTGAACCCCATGAAAAAAAAAACACGTAGAAGCAAAAGTAGAGAAACTAGTCAAACCCAGGTGGAAGGGGTAAAATAAGGGGAAGAAAGAAATACAACGAGAGTACAAGCTAGAGTAGGGTACCAACTAACACATTTCGCAAATTTAAAGAATCGATGCGGATAGAAATTCACAATTTCTACTTGAATATGTGGTGCGATGGTTTTGGTGAGTGACAAGTGCTGGAACATTATCTCTCTAGGTGGTAGGGAAGTGGATATCATCTATAATACATCACAATTGCAAAGAATCCCTTCATCCCTATAATAGTTCTCTACAACGTGACAAGGATGAAATAGAGAGAAAGGAGATTCAGGAAAACAAATTTATGGTTAGATGGAAACCCCGAAAATGACCTTGACCTTTTGATGCAAACTAGGCCACCCTCACTGTTGATCAGAACCATGAGTGGGCGAATGTGAACACCATGCGAATTCTAGTGATGGAGCTAGTCAAAAATCACCACGTGTGCCATAATATTGTTACAAATACAATTAAAAAAGTAAATGACTTAAGATATAACATTATTTCTTTCATATTCAAATGAGTTCTAGGTAGGATGAAGTTAAATAGGTGATTGACCAATACATTATACAACAATACAATTCAAAATAACCCATAAGAGAAATAAAAAATCATTTTAATAAATTTGTCATTTAGTTAGTCATTAGGCCATGGAAACGCATGATCATGATACCACATATGGATTTCTTTCCCCCAGTCACAGACCATAAAGGAATTAATACACCACCGTTTCCATTTCACAAACTATTCTATGTGATAGGTATAGGTCGAATTAAAAGAAACAAACAAAAAAAGATTGTGGAGAATGGGGACATCACAATATTAGGGTGAATGTTTTAGTATGGTTGAAGCAATGAAAGACAAAGGCCTGGTATGGGATTCAACTCTCAAGGAAAATAAGCTATTTGATTGAGCACTTGGGAAGGAAGTTGCACATGCCTCTATTTTGAGTAGATTGTTTGATTGTATTACATTTACATTAAGATGTATTTGTGGCTCAAACTCATCTATAGTTAGATCACATAACATATCACATCTATTTTCATATATGCTCTTCTTCCATATGTGCTAAGGACTTATGGTGTTTCCTTTGCAACATCTAGTGCAAATGCTAGTTTTAAATCTCTCATTAGTCGATTTTAAGGAACAAAATTATTTTTATAAATATTACTAAATTTATTGTAAAGAATTATTTGATTGTATTATTAAAAGCTCCACATGGTATGTACTTAGTATGAAGTATAACTTTGATTTTAAAGCATCTTAGTTTTTGTTTTTATATCATTCATCCAAAATATAAAATATTTTATTAAAACATATAAAACAAGTAATAAAATGAAAATAAAGCAAAAGGGTGTGAGATTAATTAATATGGTGAAGGAATTAATTAAATGGATACAAGGGTTTCAGGGAAAATGTATTAGCTTTTAGCTACTTATGTGACAACTTAATGATAATTCATTGTAATGATTTTATAACAATGGTTAAGTGATGGAATCCCTTATAAGCCATTGAGTGAGGGGAGAAAACTCTCACGAGCGTTTAGTAAATGGATTAAATGTTTGCTGGTTTTCACCCTACGAGGTTTCCAATGTATATTGGTGTCCAATGGTGTGATTGCCTTCTTTGTCAGTTGATGATGATGAATCCTTGATGTTGATGGTTCCTTATTTGATATCCTAAACATAATGTCCAAGTATGAGATTAATTAATATGGTGAAGGAATTAAAGAAATGGATGCAAGGATTCATGAGACAGTTTATGTTATTACACTACCACAGTGGTGGTTAATGGTTATACAACTTACTGTCTTCTATTGCAATTTACTTAATGTACTAATGAATATTATATCTAATGGATAATGAGGAATTTTGGAGTTGTGAATTTGATAATTACTTGTGGGTAATTTGTATAAAAAAATTCTAACTCCCTACTTTTACATGTGAGGTTATGAGGGTTCATTACAGTTGGTGCCCTGCCATGGCAACAACATAATTGGGTTTGTTTCTCACTATGAGGAACTGGAACAAAACAATGAATTTCTATATTTCCTTAGAAGCAAGTATGAAACTACTACCGTAATCTCGGAAAGGAATAGTGGGAAATGAGGAGAATATTTCTTAAAGTGAATGGGAGAGGATGCACTATATTTTTGGAAACACCAAAATGAAAACCGATAATTTCTATAGGCGAAGCTACAAATTGTTAAGCCAAGGTAAAAAATATGTTAAGTACCAAAGTAGAAGTCTAAAGAGTAACTCCATTCATTTAAGCTAAGGAAGCCTACATTCCACTGGAACAAGAAAGGTAAATCTCAGAAACCCAAGGTGAACCCCATGAAAAAAAAACACGTAGAAGCAAAAGCAGAGAAACTAGTCAAACCAAGGTGGAAGGGGTAAAATAAGGGGAAGAAAGAAATACAACGAGAGTACTAGCTAGAGTAGGGTACCAACTAACACATTTCACAAATGACCTTCACCTTTCGATGCAAACTAGGCCACCCTTAGTGTTGATCAGAACCATGAGTGGGCGAATGTGAACACCATGCGAATTCAACTCATGGAGCTAGTCAAAAATCACCACGTGTGCCATAATACTATTATAAATACAATTTAAAAAGTAAATGACTTAAGATATAACATTATTTCTTTCATATTCAAATGAGTTCTAGGTAGGATGAAGTTAAATAGGTGAATGACCAATACATTATACAACAATACAATTCAGAATAAACCATAACACAAATAAAAAATCATTGTAATAAATTTGTCATTTAGTTAGTCATTAGGCCATGGAAACTCATGATCATGATACCACATATGGATTTCTTTCCACTAGACACAGACCATAAAGGAATTAATACACCACCATTTCCATTTCACAAACTATTCTATGTAATAGGTATAGGTCAAATTAAAAGAAAGAAAGAAGAAAAGATTGTGGAGAATGGGTACGTCACAATATTAGGGTGAATGGTTTAGTATGGTTGAAGCAATGAAAGACAAAGGCCTGTTCTGGGATTCAACTCTCAACGAAAATAAGCTATTCGATTGAGCACTTGGTAAGGAAGTTGCCCATGCCTCTATGTTGAGTAGATTGTTTGATTGTATTACATTTACATTAAGATGTATTTGTGCCTCAAATTCGTCTATAGTTAGATCACATAACATATCACATCTATTTTCATATATGCTCTTCTTCCATATGTGCTAAGGACTTATGGTGTTTCCTTTACAACATCTAGTGCAAATGCTAGTTTTAAATCTCCCATTAGTCGATTTTAAGGAACAAAATTATTTTTATAAATATTACTAAATTTATTGTAAAGAATTATTTTATTGTATTATTAAAAGATCCACATGATATGTACTTAGTATAAAGTATCACTTTGATTTTAAAGCATCTTAGTTTCTGTTTTTATATCATTCACCCAAAATATAAAATATTTTATTAAAACATATAAAACAAGTAATAAAATGAAAAGAAAGGAAAAGGGTGTGAAAACCAAATGAATCTTATAAAATATAAAAAAAATTCAAGAAAATATAATTGACAATCATAAATATTTTGAAAATGTTTGAGTTCCAATAATAAATAGATAAATAAACTTAAATAAATTTATATGTTTGAGTAGATATTTTTTGCTTTTCTTGAGATCAGGTGACCACTACGACCAATGTTGAATGACCATTAAAACTTGTAACTTTATATGGTAATCTTACATGTCGTATTGTAAAATTTATCTTTTAGATGCCACCCAAGAGATTTTTTAATGAAGATGCTGATGACTAGGATCATGAAAATGTTAGAGTTCCAAAAAAATGTACTTAAAATTGTAATTGGTTGAGTCGTAAAGTTTATCCTTCCCTTATTATTAAAAGGTTTTTTCGAACTGGTAAGTTGAGGTAGTAATCCTATGTACTCTGATGTAAAATATAGATGCCGTAATGTAATGTCTTGTTAAATATTTTGACTCCATCAAATTAGATTAAAAAAAAATGGAAAAAAGAAAAAAAAAATAATAATTGTAATTACCAATAAAACATTTTGACTCTTTCGAATTAGATAAAAATAAAACAAAACAAAATAAAATAAAATAAACATAAAATTAATAATGTACGAATCTTATTGGTTGAGTTGTAAAGTTTATCTTTGGGTTATTACTAAAAGGTTTTTTCAAACTTGTAAGTTGACCTAGTAATCCTATCTACTGTGGTGTAAAATATAAAATATTGATGCCGTAATGTAATGTCTTGTTAAATATTTTGACTCCATCAAATTAGATTAAAAACTAAAAAGTAAAAAGGTAAAAATAAATAATAATTGTAATTACCAATAAAACATTTTGACTCTTTGTAATTAGATAAAAATAAAACAAAACAAAATAATAAATAAAATAAAAAACATAAAATTAATAATGTACTACATTTATTGGTTGAGTTGTAAAGTTAATCTTTGGGTTATTACTAAAAGGTTTTTCAAACTTGTAAGTTGACGTAGTAATCCTATCTACTATGGTGTAAAATACAGATACTGTAATGTAATGTCTTGTTAAATATTTTGACTCCATTCCAAATTACATTAAAAAAAAACCTAAAAAAAATTAATAATTTATAATTAACAAATAACATTTTTTGATTTTTCCCAAATTATTATAAAAATAAAATAAAACAAAACAAAAAAAATAAATTTAATAATTATAACCCATAGTTAAATTAGTCAAAAGCCATTTTAATCCTAAATTTAACTATCATGCAGAGAATCAAACATTTTAATATAAAAACAAGTTTTAAAGTAAAAAAAATTAATCCCCTAAAAACTTGGTAAATGAAAATTTAAGATAAATATAATTTTGTTTATTTATATATCAGTCAACAACTTTTTAACCTATAATTATGAAAATGATGATAAAACCCTTGAAAATATTAGAATTCTAATTAAAAATCTTTGAAAGCGGTAAATCTACCTAATCCAACTTCTCTACTACCCTGTAAAACTTAT